>CM053579.1:45278-63246 GCA_028646485.1 Cryptoprocta ferox
TAATTTAAGAACGTCACAGTAGCTTTTGTTCACAAGTAAAGTGGTAGTTTGAAGCAATTCTCTGAATAATTTAAGTCCCTCCAACTGTACTGTGAAACCAAAATAGGTTTTAGGGTCATGCATTTTCCAGCTAGCTATATTGGCTAAAGTGATGAGGCATATCCCCAGGAATCAGCTACGGCTAGATGCAAACCACACAACTCCCCAGACTCATGTCTCTCTGCTCCAACATGTGCCTATAAATACAGATCGTATCAGTTAGTTTTTGCCATGTAACAAATCATCCCAAAATGTAGTGGCTTAAAATTACAACTCTTAACTAACAGCTCTGTGGATTGGCAACTTAGCTTGGCCTCAACTGAATGGTTCCTCTGCTCTTGGTTGGACTCACTCATGCATTTGCTGCTAACTGCCAGGTCACTAGCATGCTGGTTGGTCTGGGACAGCCTTCATTTGGGACAGCTCCTCTCTGTTCCATGACATTTCTCATAAGCCATCAGACTAGCCCAGGCTTTTTCACATGATACCTGGGCAGGGTTCTTAGTCACTAAAATAAAGCACACATGATTTATTGAGACCCAGGGTCAGAACAGGCACATCACCACTTGTGCCACATCTGTTGTCACAAAACAAGCTACAAAGCAAGTTCATATTCAAGGAGGAGGGAATAGATTTCTCTTAATTGGAAGAGTGGCAAAGTTCCATTGAGAAGCGACAGGCATGTGGTGCCTGGGTGGCTCAATCGGTTAAGCATCTGACTCTTGATCTCAGCTTGGGTCATGATCTCACAGTCTGTGAATTTGTGCCCCGTGTGGGGCTCTGTGCTGACAGCGTGGAGCCTGCTTGGGATTCTGTGTCTCCCCCTCTCTGCCCCTTACCCACTTGCGCTCTCTCTCTCTCTCTCTCTCTCTCTCTCTCTCTCAAAATAAACTAAAATAGAAAGAAAGAGAGAGAGAAGTCAAGGGACATGCATGCAGTGATGTGCGAATGACTGTAGCTATTTTTTTTTATCAACTGTCTTAGTCCATTTGGGCTGCTGTAACAAAATGCCATACACTCTAAATGTTTGTAAATAGTAGAAATCTATTTCCCACAGTTCTGGAAGCTGGCATGATCAAGACATAAGCGTGGACATTTTCTGGTGACAGTGCTCTTCCTGGTTCATAGCTGGCACCTTTTCACTATGTCCTCACATGGCGGAAGGGGTGATGGAGCTCTGTGGGGTCTCTTTTATAAGAAGGGTGATTCCATTCGTGAAGACCCCACCCTCATGACCTAACCACCTCCTACAGGCCCTACCTTCTAATATCATCATATTGGTCATTAGGATTTCCAGATGGGCATTTTGAGAGGACACAAGCATTTAGAGGATAGATAGCACCAACTTACCAAACAGTTCAAATGCCATTTGAACGGCCGAATAAAAATCTCCCTATTACCAAGACTGCCCCTCCGACAGTATTCCAGGAGAAACTTCTACACACAGATTTTACTGTTAGCAAAGAAGCAACAGTCACATAAATTCCCTCCCATCTTGTAGCTCCGCCATCACAAAATCGTTTACATTTTACCGTGTGGAGGCCATATGGAGCCATAGAGGAAAGAGCAGAAAGATGGAGTGAGGTAGTTTATGACCATGCCTGGGAAGAGGCATACATCATTCCCACCAGATTCCATTGACTGAACTCAGTCACATGGTCCCAACTTAAACAAAGGAGTCTGGGAAATGTAGTGTTCCTACTGCTCAGAGGAGGAAAGAGAGCTGGTGAGTGTAGCACCAGTCCTTCCGTGGATGGTTGATTGTCATGCATATAAGTGGGAAGTAAGGCATCCTATGGGAACCAGGGGAGGGTCTAATGTGTTTAATATATCCTTGGATTCAGGAAGGCAGGGCGGTGGGCTATATAATGGCCCCCAAAGATATCCACGTCCTAATCCCTGGAACTTCAAACCTAGGACCTGGCAGAAAGGACTTTGTAGATGTGATTAAGTTCAGGATCTTGAGACAGAGAAGTTACCCTGTATTATCCAAGGGGGCCTTAACTGTAATCATGAGTGTTCTTCTAAGAGGTAGATGGAGCAAAATTTGACCAGGGAAGAGAAAAAGGAGACGGGATGGCAGAAGCAGAGGTTGGAGCGATGTTCTCTGAAGATGGAGAAAGGGTCCACAAGCCCCAGAAGCTGAAAAGCTGAGAAAGGCAAGGAGGAGATTCTCTCTTGGAGCCTCCAGAAGGAATCAGCCTGCCGACACCTTGATTTTATCCTGTGAAGACTCAGTTTGGACCTCTGGCCTCCACAAGTAGAAGAAAATAAAGTTTTCCTGCTTTGAAACACTGAATTTGTGGTCATTTGTGACAACAGCAAGAGGAAACTAATACAAGCAGCAATGCCTAGGCTGAGTTCCAGATAAGGATCACTCATTAGTGAGCGAGGCAAAAAGACAGGAAGGCAGGGCCAGACGTGGAAGTTGAGGCCGAAGGGTAGCAAGGTCCAGATCCAACAGCAGAGGGAGTGGAGTGCGGGGAAGTGAATTGAAACCTGAGGGCACCAGGAAACCATTGAAGAAGGAGTGACCTGACCAAGATTTGCATTTTTGCAGGATGGCCCCGCCTGCTCTGTGGAGAGCAGATCAGGGGAACCAGTGCTGGAGGTAGGAGACAGTCATTTGCTTTATTCCAGGGTAAATGTAGAAAGGCAACAATTCAGGTCCTGGCAATATGTAGGGGAATCAGCAGGACTTGGCGATGGCATGCCTCTGATAAGAGACATCCACTCTGTCACCAACATCAGCTGTGCCAACTCTGACAGTCAATGGTACCCGCGGAGGACATAACCTGCTTAGCCACCTATCCAGAATAGAGACAAAATAGGGAAGTTTAAAAGAACAGGGAAGGTGCCTGTGAAGACCAGGTGCTATCCATTGGATGACTTCTTCCAAATCCTATAGTTACCACGACCATCATGTCCTGTGTAATTTGAGTAGAATAGTTGGAGCAGCGTCCCCATAGAAAGGGAAATCCAGCATTAACCTTCATCACCACCCATGCCACGATCAAGGGATTTCTATTTCTCCTAATCTCTTCTGACTCTGATTTCCTGCTTCTGCTTGTACAGCTATGCTGACGTGTGCTCCACAGAGATGTCCCCAACCAATGGGTGAGCTGGGGCTGAAATCCAACCTGCACTTTCCTGGCCAAGTCATCTACTCTTGGTGTATACAGAAAATTATTTGATGCTTGGCATGGCCAGAACCTGGAACTTTTGAGGAGAAAAGATTGGAAATAAAGGTCACGTAGGGGGTCAGCTTAAAGTGTTTGAATGCCTCACTAAGGGACTCAAGACTGCTTCCTATAATGATGGTACCTTGTCTAACAATGTAAAGCAAAGAGAGACACATTCATTCCAATTTGCATTGTACACAGATCACTTTGCCTGCCAATCTGTTCCTCATCGCCCATTTGGGACTGAGAAAAAGACACCCAGTCTGGGCTGAGAACGTCTATGCCGAGTCCTGTGGGGAATCCCATTGGCCTCCATGCACAGACAGGATCAAACAGTGCTGGGGAACAGAAAAGGGAAAATGAATCTGATTTCAGAGAGAAGGAGAAACAAGACCAAGAGAAACTTAACTAACTTGTTGATGGCTTTCTGGATCCTGAGATTTGGGGGTTCAGTGTGATACTCCTGGATCCTCCAATAAAGTCCTCCTACCATTCTCCTGTTTTTGCCTAAATTAACTCAAGTGGATTCCTGTTCTACTTCTGATTGAGATACTCTGTCTCCAGTTTCTCTCTTCAGGCCTTCATTGCATTACCACCAAGTGTTACATTTTGTGTCTCTCCTCCCCGATGCCATGAGTTGGTCAGTTGGAGAGGAGGACAAGAGGTCAGGGGAAGGCAAGGGTGGGGAGAAGAGGCAAGGAGAGGGGAGGAGAGAGAAAGGTGTCATTGCATACATACGCAAAGATGTAGAAGAGTGTTCTTTATGGCATTGTTTGTAATAGCAAAGGACTGAAAACAGCCTCCATTGGTGAGAGAACTAATGGTCTCCCAGAGACATCTCTCCATCATGAGGTATTGGCTAAATAATTCACAGTACCTCAATACGGGAATAGTATACAGCAGTGAAAAAGAATGAGTAGTTACAAAAGTTCTAGGGGCGCCTAGGTGGCTCAGTCGGCTGAGGATATGGCTCTTGATTTTGGCTCTGGTCGTGACCTCTCCATTCGTGGGATTGAGCACCGCGTAGGGCTCTGCGCGGACAGCTTGAAGACTGCTTGCGATTCTCTTTCCCTCGCTCTCTGCCCCTCCCCCACCTCTCTCTCAAAATAAATCAATAAAACAAATCCAGAACTCAGTTTAAGCATTACTGCCTTACTTACATATTTAATAAACATTTGTTTATATTCTAAACATATTGTGACTTAAAATAAATCATAATTCATATTATACATCTAAAAGTATTTTACTAAAATATATAATAACTATACTGTCATTTATTTAGTAAAATATATGAAAATATATTTGATAAGTATATTTATTATATGAATGTATTTATATAAATGATGCAAATATTAAACTTAGAAGTAAATTTATATTTATAATATATAATATACATATATGTATAAACACATACTGTGCGTGTGCGTATACATATCAAATGATCTTCAATCAAGATAAAATTTTTTTAAAAAGCAAGGCAGAAATACAAGCACCCTTACTTTAAAATTTTTTTTAATGTTTATTCTTGAGACAGAGAGAGACAGAGCATGAGTGGGGGAGAGGCAGAGAGAGGGAGACACAGAATCCGAAGCAGGATCCAGGCTCTCAGCTGTCAGCACAGAGCCCCACGTGGGGCTCAAACTCGTCCACCTCGAGGTCATGACCTGAGCTGAAGTCGGACGCTCAAGCGACTGAGCCACCCAGGCGCCCCAAGCACACTTACTTTTAGAATGCAGACTTTCTGGGAAGATGCACTAGAAGCAGTCGTGACCCTCAGGAACAGGAAGGGTGGGGAGGCACCTTGCTCTTTCGTGTATGCTTCTGTGTACTGTTGTTTTTAACCATCTATATGCTTCAACTATTCCAGCAAAGTAATTGATTAAAGTGTTTTTAGGGGCGCCTGGGTGGCTCAGTCAGTTAAGCGTCCGACTTCGGGCTCAGGTCATGATCTCACACTTGTGGGTTCAAGCCCCGCATCAGGCTCTGTGCTGATAGCTGGAAGCCTGGAGCCTGCTTCAGATTCTGTATCTCCCTATCTCCCTCCTCCTCTGTGCGCGCGCGCGCTCTCTCTCTCTCTCTCTCTGTCAAAAGTAAATAAATGAAAAAATATTTTTTAAAATAGTAAACAGAGTGTTTTTAAAAGCAAAGAAAATGAGAAAGTGCACTGAACGAAGGGTAGATGAAAAACAAAAGAGCATCAAACAGCTCAACAACCACCACCTGAGTTCCACTCTCAGCACCTCCATGATGGATCATTGACCTTGACTAAACCAGAATTCAATGCTGTGTAAGGTCCTGACTCCAAAAACTGTCTGCAGTCTTTGCTGACAGAGCTAATTGCTCAGGGAGAATTTCCTTTCAAATTAAAGCAGTAATTGTCCTAGCTTCCCACAGCAGCATATGATGTTAGCATCATAATATGAAATGACTTTTTCTTTATTAGCGTTATCTTTGGAATCTGGCACCTTAAAGGATATAAAATGAATCATAAATTTGCAAATCATATTTGCAAATCATGTAGAATAAGATGATTTTTCACAAGAGGCACATTTGGGTGCCTAATCAACCCTGCACTCTCTGCAGAGAAAAGTCCTCCATAGCCTGGCCAGAGATGGACGCAGATGCCTGACCCAAGAGGATCCAGTCAATTATAATGCTGCCTAAAGCCAATTAGATTTGTCCTCAAGAACTTGAGTTAAGAAAACACAGACGGGGTGTGGGGGGAGGGGCGAGAAATCCCATTACCTTAATGCTTAGGAACCACACAAAGTTGCATGAAGGCAGGAATTGTACAATCTTCCTCATGCTGTATGCCCAGTGCTTACCACCATTGTGGCACATACTAGGTGCTCCATAGATATTATTAGTTGAGGGGTGCCGGGATGGCTCAGTCAGTTGAGCATCTGACTCTTGATTTCGGCTCAGGCCATGATCCCAGGGTCATGGGATACAGCCCCACATTGAGCATGGAGCCTATTTGGGATTCTCTCCTCTCTCCCTCTGCCACCCTCTTCTGTTCTCTCTCTCTCTCTCAAATTATATATCTAAATATCTATATCTATATCTATAACTATATCTATATCTATACATACTAGTTGAAAGAAAGACTAATCACCAGAGGAATGGTCCATAAACTCTGACAGCTGTAGATTCCCTGGTACCACCCAGTTTCTTTTCCTTTAAGAGACCTAGATTTCTAGATTTTCTTGGGATTTTGTGAGATTTTGATCTTTCTTTGAAAACCCACTTCCACCTAAGCTAATTTGAACAGATTTTGGGTTCTTTCATCCAGAAGAGCCCTAAAACAGGTATTCTTTGTTTTCTCAAAATACGAATTATTTATCCCCTGAGATTACTTTCTTTCAATTAAATACCATCAAAATTCATAGTAACATGTTCCATGGTTCAATTCACCACAGCAGATGTGTAGTGAGCTAGAAGCTATGTGAGACCTGAAAGATGAATGGGGCCAAGTCCCTGCCACCCGGACATTACATTCAGATAGAGAAAGGCAGACACACAGTTAAGTCCTTCAAAGAGCAGATTATCTGAAAGAGAAGGTTTAAACAATGCACTCTGGGTATAAGTGGGAGAAAGAGATCAATATCGGGGAAGACCCCACAGAGGAGAAAACCCTAAAGATGGATTTTGAAGAATGAGCAGGATGTCCCAGGCAAAGGGTATTTGGGGCAGAGAGAGCACTTTGAACAAAGGCACAGAGCCTGGGAACAATGGTACTTAGTGACCAAGCGATGAGCGACATGGTAGAATGAAGCGGAAGACAAGGCTAGCAGAACAAGATGAGAATAGGAGAGTGAGCCACGTTGGTTTGTGTGTGTGTGTGTGTGTGTGTGTGTGTGTGTGTGTGTGTGTTTAACCAAGATCCCAGCTCAGTGTTCTAAATTATTCAGGCCAATAGGGATTTTTTTTAAGAGTAGCACACTTGGCAAGTCTCCAAGCACTGAAAGGAACCCTCTATGTTCTAGATACCCTACAATACCAAAGAAAGATGACCAGAACTCTAATCTCAGTGGTGAGCATTTTCTCTACTTCAAATGTGTGTTTTCCTCCCCCAAACATCTCATAAGCGGTGAATGCCCACTCAGTACAAAGGTCATTAAAAATGATTATCTTTTTGAGGTGATGGAAATATTCTGGAGCTAGAAAGCTGTGATGGTTGCACAACATTGCGAGTGTACTAAAAGCCATGAATTATTTCCTTTTAAGGAAGTGTCTGGAGCAAAAATGACCCAAGCCTTAGCTTGAGCAAGGTCATATTCTGAGACAGATTGTAGCCATGAGGATAAAGCTTGGTGGGTGAGTGCCATTTTATATACAGGGGCCAATCCAAGAAACATGATTTCATATATATAGAGATAGATAACTTTTTTTTTCATTTCAGATTAAAATAACTGAGGAAATGAACCTGTAGGTGAGCGTATATATTAGTGTGACCCTTTATGGGGCTTCATGTTTTAAAATGTTGAATGTAGGGTGCCCACGTGGCTCAGTTGGTTAACCATCCGTCTCTCGGTTTCAGCTCAGGTCATGATCTCATGGTTTTGTGGGTTCGAGCCCCACATTGGACTCCACACTGTCAGTGCAGAGCCTGCTTGGGATTCTCCATCTCCCTCTCTCTCTGCCCCTCCCTCACTTACACTGTCTCTGTCTCTCTCAAAATAAATAAGTAAACTTTAAAAATAAATAAGTAAAAATAAAAAGGTGAATGCATGAACCTTGGTATCAGCAATTCTCCTTTGAGGGGGTCTATTCTTATGCACAACCTAGGCACATCCTACACAAGACTGTAGACAAAAAACGAAAATGTGTTGCAACATTGTGTTAGTGAAAAGTTGGAAACAACCTAAATGTACAGCAATAGAAAAACTAGCTAAACAAAAAGAAGAGGAAATAAATAGGAGAGACCACTAGAATGTGGTCACCCCTAGGCAGTGCTATTTAAAAGGGAGACTTTCCAGTTTCCTTTTTTCTTTTCTTTTTTTAAGTTTACTTATTTATTTTGAGAGAGAGAGAGAGAGAGAGAAACAGAGCACAAGTGGTGGAAGGGGTAGAGAGAGCCAGTGAGAGAGAATCCCGAGCAGGCTCCACACTGTCAGCGTAGAGCCTGACGCAGGGTTTGAACTCACCAACCAGGAGACCTTGACCTGACCCAAAGTCAACAGTCGGATGCTTAACCCACTGAGCCATGCAGGTGCCCCTGGTTTGTCACTTCTTATACGATTTCATGTGGCATGCCTTACTTTTGTAATGTTAATAAATCCCCAAGTTTTCTTTAATCAAATATGGCTTTATTGAGTTCCACGGAAAACGTGTATTCTTCAACTAGACGATTACTCACTATTGAATGGAACAATGTTAAAAAAAAAAAACAAAGTCTATGCTTTTTTATGCACATTGGGGCAAACAAAAAATATTATCAGCTGAGCATGTTTGAGAGCTGGCAACCTAAAGATACTTCCTAATCTTGCATTCTCGATTTAGATCACAGCTGCGAATTAATAAAATACATACAAATTACTAGAGTTGTCAAGCTGGCAATAAAATCAGTGTTATCGGACCAGGTACTGTTGGTGCTCCACCCATATTCCCTTGGATTCCTTTGACCATCTCTTGTGTCCCTTGCCTGATTGGATGTGCTTATGCATCTACGAGCATGCACAAGTAAGTCTGTAAAGGGAGGACCTGTCTCAGGCCAGTGGATGTTCTGGATGCCTGGATGTTCTGAGCCAGAAGTGTTCCGAGGTTGCTGTCCCTCCCAGAAGCCTTTGGTCAATGACGTCTGAGTGCAGAAGTAAGAAATTCCAGCTCTCCTGCTCGAGTCAGAACAACGTCAAACGCATACCTTACCCTGCAGAGTCCCCGGCCAGATTAGGCTGAAGTTACTGGCTGTGGAGCTTTACCTAAATCACACTTCTGCTTAGTTCCTTGTCTTTTCCCTGCGGGTGTCTCTTGCAAGGATTTCCTTAATGAATTAATTACACACGAATCCTCATCACTGGGTCTCCTGAAGAACTCAGTCTCGGATGATCTTTTTTTGTACGTTTAAGCTCAAAACTGGAAACAGAATGCACAAACATCGTTGATCCAAGACTGGCTTCAGAAAAACCCAGTTTCAAGTTTTCATAAAACAGCACGATTCAAATCATGGCTGATGTAATGACAGATTCTCAAAGCCTCAGCCCGACTATTTAGTACTCAGACTCTGTAACGGGTTAACGATTCTGTCTCTTGAAAGATGCACTATCTTCTCGTGCCTGTTTGTACCAGACTAGTAGGTTCTTATTTCAGAAATTAATTATCTTCTAATTACATCTATCCTTGGAATTATTAACATCTGGAAAACCAATGAAAACTCTGTGGATTCTTTTATTTTTTGCACCTCTCTGTCTGGTTAAAAGAGTGGAATTGTTGTTGTATTTCTATGCAAAATGAGTTTGCAGATCTAAAGGGAGAGATTTTATTTCTCTTTTTGGGGACTTTGCTAGGTTATTCTGGAGATGACATGAGGGAAATACAGAACTTAGCTCAGGGCTATGACTCCTGACAGGCGCCCAGTCAGTCACCTTCCTTCCTTCCTTCTGAAGCTATGGCCCAGGAGGATATTCTAATTCTGTGATTCCCAAAGTGTGGCCCTACATCGGAAACACCTGGAGTGCTTACCAAACGCAGGTTTCTGAGCTCCATCCTTCTGAATTAGAATCTCTGGAGAAGACCTAGAGATCAGCAATGTTTAAAGCCCTTGTTTGAATTTTATGCATCCTAAAGTTTCAGTATCAGTATCTGTGACTCCGTGGTTTCCAACTAGAGAGATCATGAGAATATGAGTGTGTAACTAGGTATAGTTTTAACTGAAAATGACAGAGAGTCAAGTGAAACTAATATAAGCCAAGGAAAAAAAGTGGACAGAGTTATCGATTCACAAAACAAAAACGTCCAGGTCTTTAGTTAGATTTAGGCCTTGCTAGACCCAGGGACTCAACTCAACTGCTGCCTTCAAGTTTCTCTCTTTCCTCCATTTGGTTTCATTCATGAGCTCCGCAGGTGATAAAATGATAGCCACCAACAGCTCATTGGTGACCATCTTTCCGCTAGTGATCCTGAAAGACAGGCGTGTATCTCCTTCCTGGTAGTTTCAGCAAAAGTCCCAGAGAGACATCTGATTGGTCTAGCTTAGGTCACATGCCCACCTTTGAACCAATCAGTAGCCAGAAGGATGTAGTGCTCTGACAGGTAAGGCCTGAGTCATATGTCCGTCTCTGGAGCAAATCTATCAATGTCAATCCCACCTAAAATATATCCCACAGGTATATATAAATAAAAAACAGGTATATAAATGGGTTTCCCCTGAGAAATAAATACCCTACAGCCAGAAGTCTTGCCAGAGGAATGATGTCATGTTCACTAAAACTGGAATCTTTGTTCTCTAAAACTCTTCCAAATGGTTCCAATGATCCAATATTTTGTTGTGCTGAACCACCCCCAGGGATGCTTTTACCTTAAAATGACATGGAAAGTCTCAGAACCACTCATCTGTCCTCACTGGGGAGTCCAAGGCTTGCCTCTCCTGGCTGGGGAGATTCAAAAGTGAGGGACTTAGGGTGGGACGCTGGTCTTTCTGCTTCAGCTGGAGATTAATCTTCTGTAAACCATGTCAGCCAGAGAATGCAAAGCCCGAACTGTCACCACTTAACAGAGAGTAAAGAGGTTGGCATTAGAAGAAGCTCTAGGAAACGTGCCTGCTTATCCTCCAGGGAGACAACACGTTAGCGTAACATCTACCTGGCAGATGTGCAGATGGGAACAGGGAGCAAATGGCAGACTTGTTGGAAAGGGAAAATCCAATTGTAATATAGATGATTTCTTGATGAGAAAGTAGTGTACTTCAGTTAGTCCTGTTAGACTTCTCCCCTGATACCTGTTAACAGGAGAGAATCTTTTTCTTGAACTGAAAAAAGAAAACCTAGTCCATCTGTACATGCTTATTTATATCAATGCCAGGAAAGGGTGGGAGGAATATATGTCCGTGAAATAAACTGTCATTTTGCACAAGTAAATTAGCTTGACCAGAATCATGATGCTCCTATTGCTGGAGGGAATAAAACGAGGCAAGACCTGAAGGGACTTAGAGTATAATATGAAAACTACATCAGGACGTTGGGAGAAGATGCGGGGTGGGGGGTGGCAAGAAGCTGCTGAGAGAAGGTCCTGCTTGTGTCTCTTGTGGCCAGTTTGCTCACATCAGAAGGTCATATGTAAAGAGAAAAACATCACTCCAATAACACACTTAACTGCCTACACATACACAGGAGATCATGGTGTGCACCAGTTAAAAAAAATTCAATCTCAAGTGCCAGGTACAGAAGGCCAATATTTTTGTGGCCAGAAAGCTAGAAGAAATCTGTAGTTCTTAACACGGTATGTGGACTGATAAAATAGTGTTGCAGCAGAGACAACAGTGATTTGGGTATTGAAACCACAGCACAGGGCAGATGCTTCCTAGGGGGCAACTCAGCATCCCACTGGGAAGTGCAGGATACAGCAGGAAATCAGCGTGTGTGTGTGTGTGTGTGTGTGTGTGCGTGTGCGCGCGCGCGCGCATGCACGCGTGAGAACTCCACCCACAGACTTCCTCCACCTAAGAACAAACTGGCCTCTTCACGGGTGATTTCATGAATTTCATCTTGTGCAAGGTTTAAACTATCACCAGATGGGAGTTCATTATTCTCATTTGTTTTGGTTTTGCCTTTACTACTCTTAAAGTGTTCCACTCCATGGAAGAATGTCCTTCCATGATGGATGTTAACTCAGCTTATGGTGGTAATCATTTCATATATATATATATATATATATATATATATATATGTCATTCATTATGCCGTCCACCTCAAGCTTATTGAGTGTTGTATGTCAATTACATCTCAAGAAAACTAGGGAAAAAAGAACCTACAAATAGACTTGGTTATTCATTTCATCATTTATTTAAAAGTATTTGTTAGGAGTCTATAATGTGCTATGCATGGTGTTAGGCACGGAAGATATAGCAATGTAAAAAAAACAGACAAGAATTCCTACCCGCTTGGAACTGATGTTCTAGAAATATACTATCCGATATGGCAGCCATGGACCACATGAACTATTAGGTACTTGAAAAGTGGCTAGTTTCTCTTTTTCTAAAAGAAATCTTGGGGCACCTGGGTGGCTCAGTCGGTTGAGCATCAGACTTCGGCTCAGGTCATGATCTCACAGTTTGTGAGTTCGAGCCCCACGTCGGGCTCTGTGCTGACAGCTCAGAGCCTGGAGCCTGCTTCAGATTCTGTATCTCCCTCTCTCTCTGCTCCTTCCCTACTCACTCTCTGTCTCTGTCTCTCTCTCTTTCAAAAATAAATAAAACATTTAAAAAAAAAGAAACCTCTACACCCAATGTGGGGCTCAAACTCATGACCTGGGATCAAGAGTTGTACACTCTACTGAGGCAGCCAGGGGCCTTGAAAAGTGGCTAGTCTAAATTGAATTGTGCCATGAGTATAAAATATGGGATTTCAAAGACTTAATGTTGAAAAAAGAATGGAAATTATGTCAAAGTTTTTATATTGATACATATTGAAATGACAATACTTTGGATATTAAGTCAAGTAAAAATATACTTCACTTGTTTTTCTTTATATGTAGCTACAAGAAAATTTAAAATTAGGTATGTGGCTTGAAGTACATTTCTTTTTAAAAGTAATTTATTTATTTTTAGAGAGGCAGAGAGTGCACACGAGTAGGGAAGGGGCAGAGAGAGAAGGAGAGAGAGAATCCCAAGCAGTCTCTGCGCTATCCGTGCAGAGCCCGATGTGGGGCTCGAACCTCCGAACAGTGAGATCATGACCTGAGCTGAAACCAAGAGTCAGACACTTAACCGAATGAGGCACCCAGGTGCCCCGAAGTATATTTCTATTGAATAGCCTTGTTCTAGAGCAGTGGTTCTGAAATGCGGAATGATTTTGCACCCACTCCCAAGATGGGGGGCAAACAAACGTGAGTCTTCCTTTTATGGCTCTGAATCTATCATCACTTCAGAAGTTCAAACGTTCAGGGCCAACTTTTTAAAAAAATTTTTTTATGTTTATTTGTTATCGAGACAGAAACAGAGCATGAGTGGGGGAGGGGCAGAGAGAGGGAGACACAGAATCTGAAGCAGGCTCCAGACTCCAGGCTCCGAGCTGTCAGCACAGAGCCCGACGCGGGGCTCGAACCCACGAACCGTGAGATCATGACCTGAGCCGAAGCTGGACGCTTAACTGACTGAGCCACCCAGGAGCCCCCAAACTTTCAGGGGCAACTTTTGAGAGGTTCTTAGGCATTGCACCTTGGAATTTATGGAACTGCCCCCAGGTGATGTCTAGATTTCTCTGCATAGTCTAAATAGCTTTGTTCCCATTGGAGGAGGTCATGGAGAGGACATGATCTCTGGTTGACCTGCAAACTGGACCGAGGCAATCAGAGGTTCCGCACCCCCTCCCCTGTCCTTGCAATGTATGCTCCGCCACCATTCCTGAGCTAGCAGCCAGTCCAAGGACATAGCCTTGAGAGAGTGAAGGATTGTGGAGCCCCTTTACGTAATATACACGAATGAATATTAAAGCCTCTATATAAACCGGTAAGAATCTGGCAGGCACGTGCCAAGATCCACTCGCTCACAGCCACCTGTGATTTCCCTTGCTTATTAACCCTGCCACCCACCCATCTGGGGTGGTCTGCCTTTTTCTTCAACTCTCCGTGCCCTGGGTGTATTGAGGCTGATAGGGAAAATCTGCCATAAGATGGCCGACAGAGTGAATAGGAAACACCTGTCCCTGATTAATGAGGAATGCGGAAGTACCTGGCTATAAATTATTCCCTCTGCTATTGCTCTGGGTTCAGACCGCTGGAGAACGGTCTCCTCGGACATCCCTCCACCCCACCCCACCCCACCCCACCCCACCCCACCCCCAGTGTAAAATAAACCTGCTCCCTTCCAAGTTCTCCGAATGCTGCTTGGTTCTTCTGCCGGGTGATCCAGGCCAGATTCCGCAGCAAGGCCAGTTTGTAAACTAAGACTCCCCCCAGGATTTTGAGGTTAGCTTTTCTCGCCTTCCTTTGTAGCTTTACAATATATAGATACATCCTTCAACAGTATAGTTTCATTTTGCCTAATTTTGAGCCTTATATAAATGGAATCATATGTATGTATGTATTCTTTGTATCTTGCTTCTTTTGCTCACTATTATGTTCTTTAGATTCATCCTTATAGTTTCATTAGCTCTCATGTTTATTTTCAATGCTATATTCATGTAATCATGTATAGTACTATATTCACGTAATAATTTCATGGAACATAGTATATACTATATTATTACATGAACATGCAATGTATTTATCCAGGCTACTGATGGAGAACATTTAGGCTGGTCCCACTTTGGGGCTTTGTAAAAAATATTTTTAAAGCTTATTTATTTATTTTTGAGAGAGACCACAAGTGGGGAAGGGGCAGAGACATAAACACACACACACACACACACACACACACACACACACAGGATTCCAAGCAGATTCCAGGTTCTGAAGTGTCAGGGCAGAACTCAATGCAGGACTCGAACTCATGAACTGTGAGATCAGGACCTGAGGAGAAGTCAGACTCTCAACCGACTGAGCCCCCCAGGCACCCCTCACTTTGGGGCTCTCTTTAACAAGGTGCTTATGAACATCATCCTAGAACATGAAGGTTGCGTTCACGTGCATAGGTTTCTCTAGGATACATTCTCACCAAATTCTAAATAAAAAAATCTCTGCAAAATCTAACTATGTATCTACTCCTGGGGTTGAGTAAAAGCAACTCTTATGAATCTCTTACTAGAATGTTAACAAAATTCAGCTGAGTAAATTTGAAGATCTAAGTGGCTTTATTAAGCAATTCACAAATCAGGCAGCATCCCATATAGCAAGTAGAAAGGAGCTCCAAGGAGTTGTGCAAGAAAAAAAGGATTTTTAAAGGAAGGAGGTAAGGGCAAGGAAGTTTTTATGTGGGAGAGAGGGAGGGAGAGAGAAAGGGAGGGAGAGAGAGGAAGGACGCAAGCGTTGTTCTACTCAAGGGCAACTTTCCTTGGGGGAGGGGGAATGCAGAGGGTCTAATTGGGTGTATTACTTCGGCTTTCTTGGGGGGAAGGATAGACAGGGTCCTTGTAACAGATCACCTCATTGGTACTGACCAGAAAATTGCTGACATTTCCCGGGGAGGTTGGAATTGCAGTTAGGTTAGGTATTAAGCCCAGGTTTGGTGGCTTAGCCTAAGTGGCTCCATTTTGGTCCGGTGGTTTTCTTGTTAACAAGAATCCTAAAGACTCGCAAAGGTACCTAAACCTCCTCCTGGATCCAAGTTTTAGCATTCAATGCTGATTGAGATCAAAGCCCCAGGGCCTCTGTCCTGACCTTCTTCCATTCTTCCCCATCTCTTTGCCCAAGGGAGGAAAGAGGTCTTTGTTTCCCATCTCTCCTTACCCTTCCTTCACTCTGTTTACCAGAGGGATTTAGCTAAAAACAAAATGTGTTCCAGGTTTAAAACTTTTCATGGACTCCCCCTAGTACCCTTGGTATAAAGTCCCAAATGCTTAGTACAGCCTCAGAGTCTTCTCTGATTGCCAGCCACACACAGTCCTACTCTTCCTTTTGGGAACGATTCTCAATAGCTTATTGTTCCCACTACCACATGATTGTCTGCTCGCCCATGCCTTCCCCCACACTGATATTTCCCCCTGGAGCAGCTTTCCAACATCCTGTTTTCCACATAAGCTCCTACCCATCCTTTAAGACTCAATTCAAACATCATCTCCTCCAGGAAATCCTGCTCCTTGCTGCTCCTTTATCCTTGGCCAGGCTGGGTACCCTTCTGCCTGTACCCCCATATCCTCAGGCACTTCTCTCTTTACTAATGTGCATGATGCTGTATTATAATTGTCAGCCCTCCAGGTGCCTGGGTGGCTCAGTCGGTTAAGCTTCCAACTTGGGCTTAGGTCATGATCGCAAGGTTTGTGAGTTCGAGCCGCGCGTTGGGGTTTGTGCTGACAGCTCAGAACCTGGAGCCTCCTTCAGATTCTGTCTCCCCCTCTCTCTGCACCTCCCATGCTCATGCTCTGTCTCCTTCTGTCTCTCAATAATAAATAAAAACGTTAAAATGCTTTTTATAATTGTTAGCCCTCCTTCCCACTCTGCTGGGAGCTCCCCTCCCCAAGATGAGCGACCCTTCCTTATCTACCTCTGTATTTTCAGAGTCAAATACAAATACAATGGTGTGATGGTTAGTATTATTTATCGACTTGACAGAATCACAGGGGTGCTCTGTTAATTTGGCTAAACATTATTTCTGGATGTGTCTGTGAGGGTGTTTCTGGATGAGATGAGCATCTGTCTGAAGCAGACCACCCTACCCAAGGTGGGTGGGCATCTCCCAATCTGCTGAAGGCTTGAATAGATCAACAAGGCGGAGGAAGAGAGAATTTGCTATCTTTGCCTGACTCCTAGAGCCAAGACACTGATCTTCTCCTGCCCTTGGACCAGAACTTAATACCATAGGCGCTGCTGATTCTCAGAACTTCAGACTTGGCCTGGAACTATATCAGTGTCTTTCTTGGGTCTCTCCCCTGCTCAGCCTCCAAGATCAATCGAGTCAGTTCTTCTTCTTCGTCTTTTTTTTTTTTTTTTTGAGGTTAAATGGGCATGTTTTATTATCAAATGTAACAATTCTATGAAAACTCAGTAGTATTGTAGTTAAGTATTACTTCATCTTATTACATAAGACTTTCAGAGCTTTGGGCAGACAGCATCTTCAAGCATCAAGTATAAACAACTCTTTTTCTGATCTTAAGTGCCAGCGGTCACCAGTTTTCACACAAAAAGGGTTTTTTGTTGTTGTTGTTGTTTTTTGTTTTTTCCTACTGTGGTTGAAGGGCCATTGCTGGTCAAGTGAAGAGAGAATATTTGGCTCTCCATTCAAGGTGTTAATCAAAGTAATGCAAAGTAAATAAAAAAATAGCAGCCACATAAATCTGCATGGCATTGTATCCAGCCAAGGACAATAGGAGTAACTTAAAAACACATGTGCACTTAGTTAATCAAACCCTATTTTCTTCTTCAGAGTTACATGAGGCAGCAGTACTAGCTAGCTAGTGTCTAATATTGCACTTTTGTAGCATACACGTGGCTAAACATGTAGTGCTAAACACTGACAGCATCAGGAATTGCTCTAACCGCTTCAGTGTTTACCTCAGTCCACCATGCTGACTCTAATCCTATGCTTTTAAAAGTTTTAATTATTTGACAGTTAAGGCATTCGAGAGAAAGGTTTAAGGGTATATCTTAATATATACAAGGATTCACTTCAGTTAGTATATTGCTTTCTAGAAAACGCTGTTCAAATATTCTCATTTTGCGATATTAAAAACTATGGAATTTCTCTTTTTTATTTTTTTATTACTTTTTTTTACTTTTATTTATTTTTTATTTTTTTTTTCTTTATAGTTTATTGTCAGGTTGGTTTCCATATAACACCCAGTGCTCTTCCCCACAAGTGACCTCCACCAAGACCATCACCCCCCATTACCTTTCCCCCTTCCCCTTCCCCCATCAGTTTGTTTTCAGTATTCAAGAGTCTCTCATGTTTTGTCTCCCTCCCTCTCCCTAACTCTTTTTCCTCCTTCCCCTCCCCATGG
>CM053579.1:63746-80184 GCA_028646485.1 Cryptoprocta ferox
ACCTCCGCAATCCATACCTGTTGTAAAGAAAAATGCTAAAACAAGAGCATTCTAATTTTGAAAACTTCTAATTTTCTTGTGACACATAGCAATGAGTATGGTGCATCACTGATCTCTGGTATAATTAACTTCTCATCTTTTGTTCCTGATGAGGTTACATATCCAATTATCTTCCTGTTTAATTTCGCACGGTTTTGCCACATTAAAACTTGGTAGCAAGAAAGTCTTGTGATTTAATGGACTTTGCAGCTCATCTGTATGGGTATGCCAGCATGCTACTGCGCAGCGCTGTGAAATATTCCTGGCAGGACTGGGTGCCCAGGCTCCCCGTCTGCCCCGGACGGACGAGATCTCGCCATGGTCAGCGGCTGCAGAGAAGCAGCAGCAAAGGAGATCGCATATAAATGACACTGATTTCAAACCACCTGTGTTCCTTTGTCAAGGGACACCGGCGCATTTCCTCAAGACAGGGGCCGATGTAGATGATGGGGCTGAAAGCTCCATTCTTGCCCCACCAGAGTTCCTGCTTTGCTTCCTTCGAGAACTCTGCAGCAATTCCCACTTGTTCTGTCAGAGTAGACACAGTGAAGAGTCTCTTAAGCAGAGGGCCATTCCCATCCCACGAGGACACCAATCTGCAGAGTTACCGCACTGTGAATGCACCCAGAGCATTCTAGTCTCTGTGATGAGGTTTTTACAGATGGCCAGTTCATGTGCCAAGGAGGATTTTCTCGTCACCCAGAAGGCAAGTTCAACTTTGACTTGTACCGACTGCATTGTCAACAATCCCAGAAGTCTCCAAATTTAGTAGCAAATGTGGTCTACCCAGCTCCTTGTAAAAGCAAGCCTGCGTAGCTCTAATGGAATACAGTCATGTGCTTTGTTAGGAAGGAAAGGAGATGACCCGCATTTTGCCTAGCATTTTGGGAGTCGTGACCCCAGTTTAATACGATCGGATCCGGTCTGTTCACGGAATTTTCAAAGACCACACATAGGTATCAAGGTGGGATGGAGGTCGACAGGTAGACGTTTATCATATGCTACCGAGAGACACTAATTCATGAGCAGAGCTGAGGGACACAGCGCTTGGAGAATTTACTCAAGCACCTGTGCAGAGAGATGCTAGTATCATTTATTCTTTTACTTTCAAGCTCCCCCAACTCCTCTCTTTTTGAAATGGAGGGCAGCTCTACTGTGAATATAATTTCAGATAGGAGGAGAGGACCCAGCTCTCTGGTTTACTCAAAAGGACATAAATCCACAGATGGGCCTGGAGAACTTTTACATTTCAAGAAGGGGTGGGGTGCGCAGCTGCTGCTTCTGGCAAAGCAAAAAACCAGGGGAAAGTGAAACAGGAGCAGATCACCAGTGGCCATCACTTTTCCTTCTTCAGGCCCATGTGGTCATCTTGTATCCCCCTCTCACTCAGCTCATCCCAGCTGTAGTACCAGTGAGTGATTTTCTCGGCGGTGACCACAACTACTCAGAGCCTGTGGGTGTCCCGGCCCAGCTGGCATTCGATGGCAGAAGACAGCACCATGTTCAGGTTCTGGTAGGTGCCCTTGGCATTCCTGTGGTAGTGGCCTGAGAACACAGCTGTAACACCTGCGGAGGAGGGGACAAGACATTAGGGGGCCAAAGATTTTCATATAGGGAACTTGGGGGGCTCCCCTGTTTTCTTCTGGGAACAATACCGAGTTTTATTAAATTAAATGCATAATATTACTCAGTGCCTAAGAAATGAGAAGGCAGCATATGTTACATCCAGAATCCTTCCAGGGAATATTTCATCGATATAACATACTATTAACATGTTTGTTATAACCGCTGCAAGAAAGTGCCAGGGAACAAGAAGAGAAGAAGGAAGATAAAGTGAATGACTTTGGGAGACATACAGGAAGTGGAAGGAGATATTCTCGGGCCTGTATCAACAGCCATAGGATGCAAGTTAAATGTCTACAAAGACTAATGTTTCTGGAGTTCCAATCAAGATAGCCTGGCATGCTCAATATTTAATGTACCTTCCCCGCCCCACACTCAAGAGCAATGGTGGATAAAATAGAAAAAAAGAAAACCAAAGGACAGAAGTCACCTCGGCTTCAAAATAAAGAGATCTGTGGATGAGAAACAAGACAGAAAGAAAGGCGGAGTAATGAGTGGGATTGCCATGTTGGCAGGAGTGAAGCTCCTGGAAGGTAACAGAGACTGAACGCAGTTTCTGTGAGATGAGCAAATAAATTCCTGCCCCTGTTTGGAGTAGGGGTGGCATGAGGGCCTCTCTTTCTGGAAGGAGGCTGCAGAAAACTGTCACTGTCTGGGGCCCGGGCAGTGGTGTGCAGGTGTCTTTAACAAGTACTCCAGAAAATAACAGAGAACCGATTTGTAATGTGGTTCATTTCCGTGGGGTGAACGCTCTCGTCATGGCTGATTTCAAATTACCAGCGTGATGTCACTGACCCAGACGTGGGAAGAGACGTGGCGAGCACATAGTTCCATGGCTCTTCCACCACACAGATACAAAAGCAGTGAACGACATCGCAGCATCGTAAGAGCAACGTGTAGCAAGGTAATTAGAAAGTAGTCAGTTTTGAGTATTTATTACCTTTGCCTGTCAACATAATTTATTCCTTGGTGAGTCCGTGGAATTTAATTTTTTAATAATCATTTTTTGACAACCAGCTCACAAAATTCCTTAACATTTAATCATTGGTTTTCGTGAGATGGGCAGGAGGAGTTGTCTCCAGCACACCACTGGGCTGGGGCTTGTAGCGATCCATGGGTCTAGGAAGGAAGGACAGACACAGCCTCAAGAAATGAGACAGGTTTTCTCAGTGTTACGGTGGGCAAGGGCCTTCCAGCTCTACTTTTAAGTCCTGGTCTCAGATGGGGCTGGGGTGGAGGAGCCCAAACCACTAGGCAGGGAGAATCTATTCAAGAGAAAAAGTGAAGGTTTTTCTTACACAATGATGTCTTACTCCAATTGAATCTGAAATAAAATCCCACCACCTGTGAAGAAATCTCATGCTAAGAAGGACAGTCTACAGACTTCTCAATCAGGAATATGAATTCACTCCAGAGGAAATGAATGATATAAAACTGCCTGACAAATACTTAAAATGAGTATGTTTAGGGCATCAAAAGCTTCTCAATAAAGGACTAATATCTATAAAAAACAACATGCTATGAAACAAAACAGGTATGAATTAAGTGAGATTAATTGGTAATGAAAGTTTAGAGATAGTGACCATAAAAGACACAGCCATTAAAATATGAAACAAAGACAACTCTCAATAAATGGGATAAATTCTAGACTGGACACTGTTCAGAGAGGAACAGTGAATTAAAAGACAGAATGGAGGCAATGAACCAAAGACAACACACACAGAGACCCAGACACAAGCAATAAGAACATGCAGTTCAAAGAACCCAAAGAATGGATTAAGAGGTATCAACAGATGCTTCAGAGGAGCTGGAACAGGAGAAAGGAGGAAATCATAGTAAGAATAACTTACAAAGGAATGACAGACAGCAGGCACCCCTAGCAAGAACAGAATCAAAGAGTAATACCCTCCAATGCTGAGGCCAAGCAACTATGAACCTCAAATTTTATATCCAGCTAAACCATCATTCAAGTTGAAGGGCAAAAGAAATACATGCTGAGGCATGTGAAGACTAAGAGTTTACCACTTCCAAAACTTCACTGAAAGAATTATTAGGGGATCTGTTTCAGCAAGGAAGGGAAGACATGTTAAAAAATAGTGATGAGCAAACACTGATAAAAATATTTTGGTAAGTTTAAGTAACTACTGATTTTCCTTGAAAAACTACTTTTTTGTGTGAAAGTGAAACTAAAACTCAAGAATGTCCCGATGGGAAGTTCAATGGATCATTGAAGCACATAAAAGCTATTGTCATGATTGGAAGGAATATGAAAATAATAAGTAACTTTATATTTTGCTAGAAAAATGCATAATTAACATGCTTCTTAAAAATGGGCACAAGCAGGGGTGCCTGGGTGGCTCAGCCAGTTAAGCATCTGACTTTGGCTCAGGTCATCATCTCACAGCTCGTGAGTTCAAGCCCCATATCGGGCTCTGTGTTGATGGCTCGGAGCCTGGACACTGCTTCAGATTCTGTGTCTCCCTCTCTCTCTGCCCACCCCCACCCACCCCACGTTCATGCTCTGTCTCTCTGTCTCTCAAAAATATATAGACATTAAAAAACACTGAATTGATACTTTAAAAGTGTAACTTTTATGGTATGGGGATTATTTAGCTGAATAAAAGATGCAAAAAAAATGCGTGGGAAGGGGAGGAAGCTAGAATGAACCGTGTGGTAGTGGACTGGAGGTGGAGACATCAATAGGAACTCATGTTTACCTTAATATCAGAGGTCAGGAACAGAGGAGGACACGCAGAAACATTTATAGAGGCATACAGACACAGGTTAGTATACAGATACGTATTTCCCAGCCTAGAAACAAGGGCACATACTAACAATGAGCACACCTAGTGTCCATATTTTGGTTCCTAATACCATTCTCCAGTAAAAGGAGATATAGATCCTTGGAGAAATGACGGACTGTAGGGATGGGGCAGGAAATACACAAAATGAGCCTGGAACATCTTGTTGGGCCAGAAAGTAAGGAAGTGCTCAAAAGCTCACAATAATGGCGGGGGGGGGGGGGGCGGTGAGGGTGTCAGAAGGACACCCCATAGCCAAAGCTTAAAATTTGAGCAACAACTAGTGTGGAATTATAACCAAAGTATAAGAAATAAATCTACGAGTCTATATTAATATAAATAAATATGTAAGGGGCGCCTGGGTGGATCAGTCTGTTAGGCGTCTGATTTTGGCTCAGGTCATGATCTCACGGTTTGTGATTGCTCGCGCCCCACGTCGGGCTCTGAGCTGACAGCTCAGAGCGTGGAGCCTGCTTCAGCTTCTGTGTTTCCCTCTCTCTCTGCCCTTCCCCCACTCACGCCCTGTCTCTCTTCCTCATAAATAAATAAATGCTAAAAATTTTAAATAAATAAATATATAAATGTGGGAAAAAGAGATGAATCTCCCATAGAGAATAACAAATCATTTACTTGGATATTCCGCCTTCAAGGAGGCGAAACATAACTCCCCACCCATAGGTGTGGACTGTGCATAGGAACTTCCTTCCAAGAGTAACTTTACACTGGAGATGTAATAGGTCAACTTATGGAATGTAATAGGTCAACTTATAAGATATTAGAGAGCTTACTGTATGTAAGTTCGGTTTAAACTCCCATTCTGGTAAATAATAAAATGTTGGGCAACCAGGCTCTACCCTAAGACTGTAACTCGATAACGAACATTGTGACCTAAAGGTTAACCTGTTTTTCAAGATTCTGTTAAGCAACTCCACCCCTTTACTAAGACCTGGCCAAGGCAAGGTGGACAGGTGAAAGTCACCTGGTCACTGCCCCGTGGTATCTTAGGTGTCTAACTATGATTGGTCATTTTAAAAGGACAAAGAACTTTAAAATGATAGGTTCCCGCCAAAATTAATGTCTGTGTATTACAATATAATTGGCTACCATGAAATGCTATAAATTGTAATTGGTTAACTAAATAATGATGTAGTTCTGCCTTGCTAATGTCCATATAAGCTCCCTGCCACCTTTGTTCGGGGCCATTCTCTGCATTTTTCTCCTTAAGATCAGGAGATCGGGTTTGGCCCAGCCGTAAATAAAATCTTGCCTCGCTTCGATTCGGCATTTGGTGGTCTTTATCGACATCACCCTGTTACAGAGAGACTGGCCCAACATCAACAGGTATGATAAAGTCAGGTTGATTGCATGCACCCCTTGATGTACCTTGATGACGATGATGAAAATGGCACCTTACACCTGTGTGATCTTCCTCCCCCAAACCCAGGACTCCAGCATGAGAAACCCATCAGACCCTTCCCAACAGAGAGACATTCTATAAAATACCTGACCAGTACTTCTCAAAACTGTCAAGGTCATCAAAAACAAGGGAAGTCTGAGAAACTGTCACAGCCAGGAGGTGACTAAGGAGGTGTGATACCTAAGTGAGGTGTGCTATGCTAGATGGGATCCTGGAGCAGAAAAAGGGCATTAGGTAAAAAGTAAGCAACCTGATTATGGACTTCATTAATAAAAGTGTTATCAATATCAGTTCATTAATTGTAGCAAATGGGATACTGGTATCAGATATAAATAAAGGGGGAATAGAGGTACAGGGCATATGGGAGGTCTCTGTATTATCTTTCTAATTTTTATGTAGATTTGACGTTGTTCTAAAATTTTTAAAGTTATTTAAGGGGAGCCTGGGTGACTCAGTCGCTTGAACGTCTGACTCTCAAATTTCAGCTTGGGTCATGATCCGAGGGTTGTAGGATAGAGCCCTACGTGGAGCCTGCTTAAGATTTTCTCTCTCTCACTCTCTCCCTCCCTCTGCCCCTCCCGCACTCACATGCTCTATATAAAATTAAACACAAATTTAAGTTCATTAAAAAAATACAGATAATTTCCCAAAGAACAAAAATGGAATATGCAGCTTTCAATCATCAAAGAGGCGGGGGGGGGGGGGCGGAATGGCAATGACCACAACAAACGAAGAAACCAAATGCAAAATTAAAAAATGTTACGGACACCAAATGCTGGCTCTGGTGCAGAGACACTGGATCACTCCTATAGTGCTGGCGGGAACATAAAGTGACACAGCAACTCTGGGGAACAGTCTGGCAGTTTTTTACAAAAGTAAACGTGCATTTGCCGTTATGACCCAGCAACACAAATCTTGGGACATTTATCCCAGAGTAGTGAAAACTTAGGTTCAAATGTCTGTACACAGATGCGGACTGTAGCTATATTTGTAATAGCCAGAAATGGGGAACAACCTAAATGTCCTTCACTGGCTATATGGTTAAACTGTGCACATCCTCATCTCCTTACTCATAACAAGTAATGAAATGTTCATTACTTTCAACTCTTCCACGGTCGTGTTCAATTTGGCATACACCAAGCACTGAACCTCTGGAGTTCCGGTTACAGCAACATTCAGGATTGGCTGGAGGGTCTTATCCTCAGAGAGGCATTCCCTGGTCAATTTGTCTAATGGCACCCTTCTTCGTGGTATCCACTCCAGGCCAAGCATTACCATGCCATCCTGTTTATTCTCTCCATTTTCTAAAGTGATTTGATTTATTATTATTATTTTTTTTAATTTTTAATGTTTATTTTGGGGGAGAGAGAGAGAGAGGGGGAGAGAGAGGGGGAGAGAGAGAGAGAGAGAGAGAGGAGAGAGAGCATGATCAGGGGAGGGGCAGAGAGAGAGGGAAACACAGAATCCAAAGCAGGCTCCAGGCTCAGAGCTGTCAGCACAGAGCCCAACACAGGGCTCGAACCCAAGAACCATGAGATCATGACCTGAGCTGAAGTTGGACGCTTAACCGACTGAGCCACCCTGGTGCCCCTCTAATGTTATTTTAATTACTCATAGGTTTATGTAGCCTCTCTGTCCCCTCCGGGGAATCTAAGTTCCCTGGGCGCAGGGCTACAGCATCCCCGGAGCCTGCAACAGGGATCGGTGCCCAGTAAGGGAACCCTACCTACTAGCCTAGGAGGCTCCCTGGGGGGAAATTGCAGATGCCTTGGATTTCTTCCCCTGTTTGGCTGTCAGGCCTGATCTGAAAATGGATCCTGGGTGTGCACTAAGGGCCCTCCCCCTATTGAGCATTATTCACACTGCAAACCAGGAGTCTGCACAACCCTGCCATCTGCCTGGAAAAGGGAGGGTGAGGAGGTGCCTTGCTCCGGGCTTGCCCAGAAGGGCAGCCTGAGCTCACCTTTCCAGCCCAGAGGCCTTTTGGGTTCTGATGGTGCTCTTCTGAATGGGGCATTTTTAACTGCACAGTCCAGAGCTTCTTGGCAGGGGACCCATTAACTAAATGGGAGTCACCTAGAGGGAGTGAAGCCCCAGGGACCACCCTGAAAGCTTTAGCAAAGGGCAGGGCCTCCTCTGTCGATGTGGCTTCCCCAGGTAATTAAGTGGGCAGCAGACAAGATTGCTGTTCACTTAGCATCTCCAAACTCTGGTCACAGAGGCCACCCAGAACTGTCTGCCCTGCAGCCTGCAAATCCATCATCTACCTCCCAGGCTCCCTCCCACCCTTCCTCCATCTCTTCTTCCTCCCTTCTTCCTCCTCTTCCCCTCTCCCTTCCTACTTTTCTTCCTTCTTCCTTTCCATCCATCCATCCTTCCTTCCTTTCCTTTCTTTCTTCCTTTCCTCTTCTGCCTTCTCCTCCCCACTTTCCTTCCCTACATGCCTCCCCCCTTCCCTGTCTAAGAACATGACAAAGGTACTCTGCATTCCCCGCTCTCTACCTCTCATCCCTGGATTGGCTTCACCCACTCCATCCCCTTCTCTTGCATCTGGCCTGCCTCTAAAATCTGAACTCTCAAGCTGACCTACTTTTGCTTTGCAGGTGATGGCCATGGCGCTATGGCTGGATGATTGAGAAATGGGCAGAGGTGTCCAACAGACAGGAACAGTGGGACCCAGAAGTTATTGGGCGGGACTGCTGGAGGCTGCTTGCAGGAGCAGATTTTCCAAGAGCTCCTTAGGCAGCATCCATGGACCTGGAGGCCATCACCTGGAGTGCTTTAGGCATCTCCTTTGGCAACAAATTGAACAGAAGCTGGGATTTCTATAGCCACGGTGCTATGTTGGACCCAACATTTACTGAGTGTTAACACGCCATGTGAAGCGATGGGATCCAAGCAGGAATAATCATGATCACTTCAGCAAAGCACTTTGCACACACCATCCAATTGAAATGCTCCCCAAAGCCCTGCGAGATGGGAATGATTTGTGCCCATGTTTCAGGTGAGGAAATGGAGGTGTAGAGAGGTTAAGTTGTACTCTTTCTCAAATGACAACTCCGTGGGGTGAGATTTATGATCTCCATTTTATTCATGAAAACCCCAAGGCTCAGGGTCAAGATCACAAAGCCAGTAACTAGGAAATCCAGGGCTTAGCAGCAGTCCCCAGGGCAGGCTCTGCCAGGCTGCAGTGCACAAATAAACAAATACCATTTGTGAAGTTTTTAAATTCAGTTGCCAGGAGAAACATTTACTCATCCAGTGAGGGGGTCCTGCACAGCAGGTAGGGCTTAGACGGAGTTGTGGTTTGGCAGACACCAAACATGACCTCACTGTGCTTTCTCTCTAGCCACACACCTTCCCAACGTGACTGCTCTTCCCCCATCAGGAGGTGGAGTTTAAAGCCCCGCCTCTTGCATCTAGGAGAGAGATATGCCCTCCTCATGCCTGCCACCTCAGCCAGCAGTCAGCCACCCCCCAGAATCAGCAGTGTGGCTGACCAGCAGCTGGCCGTGGGTGCATGAGGGGAGCACAGGTGAGAACACAAGAACTTCCCCGGGGGAACCCAGCCCCAAATGCCAACCATGGGATCGTGAGCACACGCAGAGTCTCTCAAAGTGTATATTCTCTAGCCCAGCAGCATCAGCATCACCCGGGCACCTGTTCGAGGTGCAGATTTTCAGACCCACCTTAGAACTACTGGATCAAATACCCTGGGAGTAGAGCCCAGTGACCTTTTCGTGAGAGAAAAAAAAAAGCCCTCCAGGTGATTGTGGAGCAAGCTAAAATTGAAGACACACTAAGCTAAGCATGGAGTGTTATTTTAAGCCACTAAGCTTTGGGGCCTTTTGTGACCACAAGACGCTACCTGATACAGATGTAGAAGATGAACTCACCCATGCCCTTGAGATGCTTAAATTTCATCAGGGGAGATAACACATTCTATTTTTTTTAAATATTCATTGATTTTTTGAGAGACACAGAGCACTAGTGGGGGAGGGGTAGAGAAAGAGAGGGAGACACAGAATCTGAAGCAGGCTCCAGCCTCTGAGCACCCCGCACAGAGCCTGACATGGGGTTCAAAACCATGAACTGCAAGATCATGACCTGAGCCAAAGTCAAATGCTCAACCGACTGAGCCACCCAGGAGCCCCAACACATTCTTAAACATAAAAAGTCTGCAATGTATGAGGCCAGATGTTAAAATTAAAAACCAATATCAGATTGCATGATCATAATGAGAACTAACCTTTACTTATTTATTTTTAGAGGTGTTTTTTTTTAAAGCAATCTCTACACCCAACATGGGGCTCAAATTCACAGCCGCAAGATCAAGAGTCTCATTCTCCACTGAGTAAGCCAGTCAGGTGCCCCTGAGAACTAATATTTAAAGGAGTGCTTACTATATGCCTGGCTGTGAAGTGCTTTGCAGTTATTTTACAAAGTCCTTGGAGGAACTCTTTGAGGTTGGTGCTATGTTTATGTCCATTTTATGGATGGAGAAACTGAGGCCTAACGAAAATAAGAGTTTTGCCTGAGATCACTTAATCAGCCAGTGGCAGAAAAGGAAGCTAACCTAGGTGTGTACCAGACTCTTTAAAAAAATGTTTATTATTTTTGAGAGAGAGAGAGAGAGAGGAGAGAGAGAGAGAGAGAACATGAGTAGGGGATAGGCAAAGAGAAAGAGGGAGGCAGGGAATCCCAAGCACTGATCGCGCAGAGCCCAACAACACGGGGCTCAAACCCACGAACTATGAGATCATGACCTGAGCCAAAGTCAGACACTCAACCGACTGAGCCACCCAGGCGCCCCAGTGTGTATCAAACCCTTAACTCCATGCTCTTAGGTGTAGTAGGTTCCAACCTGTAAGTGCGCTGCAGAAAGCATCCTGTGGACTTCCAGAAGGAGAGGCTTGTCATTTATTGCAGAGGCAATCTCTGTATTGACGTCAGAGGCCCAGCATGTGAAGATAGAAGGGAAGGATTTCAAACATGGGATGAACTGGGGCAAAAGTGAAGAACAGGCAAGGCTTAGGAAGAGGCAGTCCTTTCATTGACAGAAGAGAGTGTTCTGGGGAAGGACTGCGGCAGAATTTTAAATTCAGAGAATTGCAAAGATCCAGCATTAATCATCTTGTTGGACACTGGGTATGGGAGGGTTATTTGAAATATTAAATTATTAAGCTCGCACTAACTGAATGTCTTCTGAATTCCGGGTAGTGCGGTCTCCAAATTGGTTTCCTTCCACCATTGGACTATACATGGTTTGAAGGTGTTGGACTTGAAAGGGTAGGGAAAATATTTTGTTCTTGTTTTAGTTTGAGCTCTCACCAAATTTTTTATATAGATATTTTTTCCTTGAAACTTACTGAGAGAGTAAGACCATTCTCTTTCTGCTTTCCTGTCCTTACATATCAACAATCAAAAGAGGGAATACTTAAGTGAGTATCTTCTATATGATCAGCATTCTGATATTCACCACAAGTGAAAATACTGTTCCTGCTCCCAAGGAATTTAGCATCTAATTGTACACTAAACAGTTTGGCACAAATTCTAAGGACCATTACCAATGACAGAAGAGGGGCACCTGGGTGGCTCAGTCCATTAAGCAGCTGACTTCAGCTCAGGTCATGATCTCATGGTTCGTGAGTTCAAACCCCTGCCTTGGGCTCTGTGCTGACAGCTCAGAGCGTGGAGTCTGCTTTGGATTCTGTGTCTCCCTCTCTCTCTGTTCCTCCCCCACTTGCACTCAGTTTCTCTGTCTCTCTCTCAACAACATATAAAAATTTTTAAAAAATAAAAAAAAAACAATGACAGAAGAGAAATATCAGTGCAGGCTGGAGAAACCAGAAAGACCTTACTGGGAGAAGTCAGTATGCTGTGGAAGAAAATTTCAGTACGGTATTCAGTATGTTAGGGCCATCCTTAGTATCAATTAGAAGACACTCTGCTCTAATTTAGAGAAACAAGAGACAAGCCTTTGCCTAAAAATTTCTTGGCACATTTCAGTCTGAAGTAGCAAATGTGTTTCACCTCGTGGGTCTGTTGGAGCAGTTGCTATTTCATAAAATATTTTGAGTCTCTGCCAGCCTCAGAGGAAAGAGTGCTGGAATCAATTGGTGATGTCTGCCACAGGTGTGGAAGGAGCCAGGGTGAACCTCCTATATGTACGACGACTTCTCTCTCACACTTTTCTCTGAATTATAATACCTGTTTTCATAGAAAAAAAGAAATTTAAAAATATCTGTTTTCATAGACCTAGTGAGCTGAAATCTTTAACTGGACCCCATGACTTGCTTTTGACTTTTTGGACAAAGGCACATAAGAAAAATCAAACATATCAAATATTTGAGGAGAATTCTCCCATACATTTCTGTTCATCTAGTTAAGTTTTAAGTCTTTTCTTAAAAATGTTTATTCACTCCAGAGAGAGGGAGAGGAAGGGCGAGAGAGGGAGAGAGAGGGTGCAGGTGGGGGAGAGATGGAGAGGCGGAGAGACAGAGGGAGACGCAGAATTCGAAGCAGGCTCCAGGCTCCAAGCTGTCAGTACAGAGCCCAACACTGGGTTCAAACTCACGGACCATGACTTCATAACCTGAGCTGAAGTCGGACACTTGACTGACTGAGCCACCCAGGCACCCCATCTAGGCAAGTTTTAAACTGATATCCTGTACTCAGAGTATTATAAGCTGACTCCTTTATATTCCAAAAGGTGAACATGACATATAAAAAAAATCCTGTATTATTAATGACAAAGCATATATTTGTATAAACACCAAGCTGTGTTCTGTTGAAAACATGTATTCTTAGATGAATGCCTATTTGCATTAAGAAACACACATTTAAGGGTGTAGTTCCTGGCCACAGTGGTATTAGGTGATTCTAAAAGTGTTTGATTCTAATTCATGTTAGATAGCAACTCTGTGTTTTCAGGATAGAAATCAGGAATAGCAGTGAGTCACAAGGAGACGGTGTTTTCTTGATTGGGCAACACCATTAACGAGAGGATTGGGGTGGAGATTAGTAGGCCTTCCATAGTGCACCAATCTGGAAGAAGCCATTTGTAACACAATTATTTGGAACACAGTGAATGTGGCTTCCTGGCTTTCCATCTAAGCCAAGTTCAGGTTCATTTGCCAATTTCACTTCAGTTCAATAAATATTTATTTAGCATATACCAAGTATCTTAGTAAAGCTTTTCCAGAAAAAAAAAGAACCAATAGGACACATACACACACACATATAGGATGGATACATTAGTTAATTGATTAAAAACAAATGACTCACTTCCACCCTGCCTCACCACCTCCTGACCCCCCCCCACTCACCCTCCCCACCTATTGTCATGATGGAGTCTCCGGATTACTTGGTGGTACTTTCGGGGATCACTTTGGGGCCACAGGGTCCAAGCTGGGCTCAGATGAGAAGGAGCTGATTCTGCTGTTATGCAAAGTCATGGATCTGGCCAACAAGAAGGTGGGACAGTTGCATGAAGTGCTAGTGAGACCAGATCAGTAGGAGCTGACAGAGGATTGTAAAGAAGAAACTAAGATCGATGCAGAAAGCCTGTCCTCCACCCCACAGCTGGACCAAGCCCTCTGATAGTTTAACCAGTCAGTAAGCAATGAACTGAATATTGGGGTTGGAACCTCCTTCTGTCTCTGTACTGACAGGCAGCTTCATGTCAGGAAAATCTTGCATCCTGAGGCTTCCAAGAAGAATGTGTTATTGCCTGAATGCTTCTATTCCTCTTTTGATCTTCGGAAAGAATTCAAGAAGTGTTGCCCTGGTTCACCTGATATTGATAAACTGGATGTTGCAGCAATGACAGAGTGTTTAAACTTTGAGAAGAATAGTTTAGTCTCCCGGTATGGAGCCTCTCAAGTTGAAGATATGGGGAATGTAATTTTAGCAATGATTTCAGAGCCTTATAACCACAGGTTTTCAGATCCAGAGAGAGTAAATTACAAATTTGAAAGTGGTCCTCGCAGCAAGATGGAACTTATTGATGACAACACCATAGTCCGGGCGCGAGGTTTGCCATGGCAGTCTTCAGATCAAGACATTGCAAGATTCTTCAAAGGACTCAATATTGCCAAAGAAGGTGCAGCACTTTGTCTGAATGCCCAGGGTCAAAGGAATGGAGACGCTCTGGTTAGGTTTGTAAGTGAGGAACACAGAGACCTAGCATTACAGAGGCACAAACATCACATTGGGACCCGGTACATTGAGGTTTACAAAGCAACAGGTGAAGATTTTCTTAAAATTGCTGGTGGTATGTCCAATGAGGTAGCCCAATTTCTCTCCAAGGAAAATCCTGTCATTGTCCCCATGTGGGGGCTCCCTTTCACATCCATAGCTGACGAGGTGGTGGCCTTCTTTGGACAGCATTGCCCCATCACTGGGGGGAAGGAAGGTATCCTCTTCGTTACCTATCCAGATGGTAGGCCAACGGGGGATGCTTTTGTCCTCTTTGCCTGTGAGGAGTATGCACAGAATGCATTGAGGAAGTGTAAGAACTTGTTGGGCAAAAGATACATTGAACTATTCAGGAGCACAGCAGCTGAAGTCCAGCAGGTGCTCAATCGATTCTCTTCGGCCCCTCTTATTCCACTTCCAACCCCTCCCTTATTCCAGTACTACCTCAGCAATTTGTGCCCTCCACAAATGTTAGAGACTGTATATGCCTTCGAGGTCTTCCCTATGTGGCTACAATTGAGGGCATCCTGGACTTTCTTGGGGAGTTTTCCACAGATATTTGAACTCATGGGGTTCACATGGTATTGAATCTCTAGGGCTGCCCATCAGTAGATGCCTTTATCCAGATGAAGTCTGTGGACAGAGCATTTATGGCTGCACAGAAGTGTCATAAAAAAAACCCATGAAGGACAGATATGTTGAAGTCTTTCAGTGTTCAGCTGAGGAGATGAACTTTGTGTTAATGGAGTGCACTTTAAATCCAAATGGCTTATCCCCACCGCCATGTAAGTTACCATCTCCTGCAGCGGTTATTCCTACTGAAGCTGCCATTTATCAGCCCTCCGTGCTTTTGAATCCACGAGCACTACGGCCCTCCACAGCGTACTACCCGGCGGGCACCCAGCTCTTCATGAACTACACTGCGTATGACCCCAGCCCCCCCCACGTTTGCCCAAGAGTCCTGGCTACTTCCGTACAGCTTCTAATCTTAGCGGTGTCCCTCCACAGCCTGGCACGGTGGTCAGAATGCAGGGCCTGGCCTACAATACTGGAGTTAAGGAAATTCTTAACTTCTTTCAAGGTTACCAGTACACAGCCGATGATGGACTTGTACACACACATGACCAGACCAGGACTCTACCCAAAGAGTGGGTTTGTATTTAAGGGCCCCAGCAGTTAGACCATACTCAGAAAAGAAGTGTTTGAAAGATGTATGGTGATCCCAAAACCATCATATAAGACAACTTCTAGCAACTTCAGGGGAAGTTTGTCTACATTCAGGCTGCAGTATTTTCAGCAAATATGATTGGACAATGGGCCTGTGTCCTATCTTTTGGTAGAGTAAAAATTTGAGCCAGTGAAGCCAAATCCTTGTAGCAAGCAGCATGCCTGGCTCCTTGCTGATTGCAAATAGGCATTTAAAATGTGAATTGGAAATCGAGTGACTCCAACACTTCCAGCTAATGTGGCATCATAGGTGTTTCCTAAGTTTTACATCTTGGATCAAAAATACTCGTGTCTACCATCTCCATCAGGAACTGTGTTGTGGAAGCTTCATTTGTGTGTTTCCATTTTTCTATCTCCATTTCCCTATCATCTGCACGAGTGTACTCTCTTACTAAGTAATTCAAGAATAAGGTCTTAGAATACTTAAGTCACAAACTTAAGAAATAAAACTACTATTTTCCCACTATCTTGGCCATCATGAGGTCTCATAGTTAAAAACCAATGAGAATGATTTTTAAAAACCCCCTGGGATAAATTAGAAGACCTTGCACACCCACCGCAAAACATACAAGGCTTAAAAGTTGCATCTTTTTCCTCAGCAGGTACCAATTGTAAATAATGAACTAGGGGCCAAAATGCAAAACCAAAAATGAAGCAGCTACATGTAGTTAGTTAGTTTCTAATTTAAGCTGGAACTGAAGATTGTTGCTTCATATGTATTATGTTATATTGTACTTTTCCCATTGCTGATGGTTTGGACTTTAATAAAGAGAAATTCCAACTACATGGCAATGAGAAAGAATGAAATCTGGCCATTTGTAGCAACGTGGATGGACCTCGAGGGTGTCATGCTAAGCGAAATAAGTCAGGCGGAGAAGGACAGATACCATATGTTTGCACTCATAGGTCTAACAGGAGAAACCCAACAGAGGACCATGGGGAGGGGAAGGAGGAAAAAGAGTTAGGGAGAGGGAGGGAGACAAAACATGAGAGACTCTTGAATACTGAAAACAAACTGATGGGGGAAGGGGAAGGGGGAAAGGTAATGGGGGGTGATGGTCTTGGTGGAGGTCACTTGTGGGGAAGAGCACTGGGTGTTATATGGAAACCAACCTGACAATAAACTATAAAG
>CM053579.1:80684-115692 GCA_028646485.1 Cryptoprocta ferox
TGTGTGGTTTGCATCTAGCCGTAGCTGATTCCTGGGGATATGCCTCATCACTTTAGCCAATATAGCTAGCTGGAAAATGCATGACCCTAAAACCTATTTTGGTTTCACAGTACAGTTGGAGGGACTTAAATTATTCAGAGAATTGCTTCAAACTACCACTTTACTTGTGAACAAAAGCTACTGTGACGTTCTTAAATTAATTTTGGGGAGGGAGCATTTCCTAGGGTTAGGGTCCCTTTCAGGGATTCACCAGAGCAGAAGTCAAACCAGTCATGAGATCTTCCTGGAGGGCTGAAGTGAGGGCCCATTCGCAGGGCCGGCTCAGCTGTAGGCTTGATGGCAGCCTCAGTGGTAGGTTTAGAGTACGAATCCCGGGCAGTGCAGTGGCCCACCCAGAGGGCTGGGATTAGGGTGCAAGGGAAGGTGCAGGTGAGGCTTAGCGTTTGGGTTCAAGGGCCAGCCTCCTCTGTGGGGCTGGCTACTGTGTGGTCTCAGGAAACCTGTCGTGCACATGTCACCCAGTATTGCAAAGGTCATGGTGATGTTCCACATTCCATGCTGATGAGGACTGCACCGCTTCTTGCCCCGTTTCCATAGTGTTCTCAGAGCTAGGACTACTTTCCCCATGGTGACTGAGCCTTGGCAATGGTTAGGGTTCCATCCAGGTGAGCTGCCAGGGCTGAAGCGGCACCAGTTCTGTGATCTCACTCAAGGGCTGAAGTGAGGGCGACGCGTGGGCATGGATCAGCTGTATGGTTCTGCTGAGAGGTCAGGCTAGGGGTCTGTTAGTGTTACGTGTAGGGTTAGGGATAGGGTTAAGATCAGAGCCCAGGGTGCTCTGAGCGCTGAACCCACAGTGGTGCAGTGGTCTCCCAGGAGGGCTGAGTGGTGGGCGCAAGGGAGGGTGGCAGTCAGGCTTCACCTCTGTCTTCAAAGGCCGGCTTCCTCTTAGAGAAGGGTACAGTGGGGCCTCCGGAGCCATCTTGTGCAGCTCTGTCCGGGCTGTGGAAATGGCATGGTGATGTGCTCTTTGCCATGCCAAGTCACCCCGCACTGCTTCTGGGCCCCGGGTCCAGCCTTAGTCAAAAACACGACTAGGGACCGGTTGGGGAGGGAGCCATGGCTAGGATTAGGGTTCCTTCCAGAGGAGTCATCAGGGAAGAAGTGACAACAGTCCCGTGATCTCCCTGGAGGGCTGAAGTGAGGGCCCACGTGTAGGTCTGGCTCAGGTGTAGGGTTGCAATGAGCCTCAGGAGTAGGGTAGGGTTAGGGTTAGGTGGAGGTTTCGGGTTAGGGTTAGAGTACAATCCCCGGACACTCCAGGAACGAATCCCCCAGCAGTGCAGTGGTTCACCCAGAGGGCTTATTTGAGGGCATGCGGGAAGGTGCAGGACAGTCTTCGCTTTGGGTTCAAGGGCCGGCCTCCTGTTGGCTCAGCCTCGGTGGGGCCTCAGGACACCCATTGTGCAGCTGTCGATGGGCTTTGCGAATGTCATCATGATGTTCCATGTTCCAGGCTGATGAAGCCTGCATCACTTCTGGGCCCCTTTATGAGGTGTTCTCAGATTTAGGATTCAGGTACCTATGGGAACAGGGCCTAGGCTAAGGATAGGGTTCTGTCCAGGGGAGGCACCAGGGCCGAGGTGGCACTAGGTCTGTCATCTCCCTGGAGGGCTTAAGTGAGGGCATTTCCAAGGGCACAGGTAAGCTTAAGGTTCTGCTGAGAGTACGGTCTAGGGGTCGGGTTAAGGTTAGGTGTAGGTTAATGTCAGTATCAGAGCCCAGGGGGCTCCTGGCACTGAAACCCCAGCAGTGTGGTGGTCTCTTAGGAGGGCTGAGTGAAAGGTTCATGGGAGAATGGTGGCCAGCCTTCGGCCTTGGCTTCAAAGGCTGGCCTCCACTTTGGGCTAGGTCACAGGGGGCCTCCAGAGCTACCTCTTGCAGCTCCTTCCAGCAAGGGTTGTAGAAATGGCATTGTGATGTTCCATGTGCCATGCCAAATCATCCCGCATTCTTCTGGCCCCCAGGTCTGGCTTTCTTCAGACCCAGGACGTGGAACCCCATGGAGAGATTAGGGTTCCGTCCAGGGGAGTCACCAAGTCAGAAGCTACACCAGCCCTGAAGTGCTAAAGTAAGGGCCCATGCACGGGGTCGGCTCATGTGTAGGTTTTCGTTCAACCACTTGTGTAGGGATAGGGTTAGATTTAGGTGGAGCGTTGGGGTTAGGGTTAGAGTACGATCTGCAGTCGCACCAGGAATGGATACCCCAGCAGTGCAGTGGTTCACCCAGGAGGCTGAGGTGAGGGCACATCAGAAGGTGCCGGCAGGCTTAGCTTTGCGTTCAGGGGCCAGTGTCTTCTGTGAGCCAGGCTATGGTGTGGCTTCAGGACACCCATCATGCAGCTGTCACCAGACTTTGCTAATGCCACGGTAATGTCCCACTTTCCATGCTGATGAAGCCTGCACCGCTTCCGGGCCCTGTGTCTGTGGTGTTCTCAGACCTAGGGCTTGGGGCTCAAGGGGAATGAGCCTTGGCTAGTGTTAGGGTTCATTCCAGGGTAGTCGCCAAGATAGATGCAACACCAGCCCCATGATCTCCCTGGAGGTCTGATTGAGGACCCATGGACGGGGCCATCTTAGTCGTAGGGTTGAGGTGAGCCATAGGAGTAGGCCTAGTATTAGGGCTAGGTGTGGTGTTGGGGTTAGTGTTAGATAAGACCCAAGGACACTCCAGGAATGGAATCAACTAGCAGTGCAATGGTTCACCCAGGAGGCCGAGTTAAGGGCATGTAGGAAGGTGCCAGCCAGGCATGGTTTTGCGTTCCTCTGTGGACCGGGCTACAGTGGGGCCTCATGACACTCGTTGTGCAGCTGTCACCAGGGATTTCGAATATCATGGTGATGTTCCACATTCCATGTTGAGGAAGGCTGCACCGTTTCTGGGCACCATGTCCATGGTGTTCTAGAACATAGGACTTTGGTCCCCATGGGGACAGAGTCTTGGCTAGGGTTTGGGTTCCATCCAGTGGAGTCACCAGGGCTGATGCGGCAGTAGCTCCATCATCTCCCTGGAAGGCTAAAGTGAGGGCAATCACACGTGCATAGGTCAGCTAAAAGGTTCCACTGAGAGGTCGGTCTAGGGGTCAGGGTAGGGTTAGGTGTAGGTTAGTGTTAGGATCAGAGCCCAGGGTGCTCCTGGCACTTAAGACCCAGGGGTTCAGTGGCCTCTCAGAAGGTTTGAGTGGAGGGAGCATGTGAGGCTGGCAGCCAGCCTTCCACCTCAGCCACAAGGCCGGCCTCCAATATGAGCTAGGGTACAGGGGGGCTTCCAGAGCGCCCTGGTGAAGCTCCTTTCGAGCTGTAGAAATGGCATGGTGATGTTTCATGTGCCACACCGAGTCTCCCCGCAATGCTTCTGGGCCCTGGGTCCAGCTTTCCTCAGACGCAGGACTTGGGACACCATGTGGAGGGAGCCATGGCTAAGGTTAGGGTTCCATCCAGTGGAGTCACCAGGGCAGAAATGACACCAGTCCTGGAGTGCTGAAAGTGAGGGTCCATGCATGGGTCCATCTCAGCTGTAGGTTCACGATGACCCCCATGGTAAGGCTAGGGTAGGGTTAGGTGGAGGGTTGGGGTTAGGGTTAGAGTACGATCTGCTGACGCTCCAGTAATGGATCCCCCGGCCATGCTGTGGTTCACCCAGAGGGCTGAGTTGAGGGTGCATAGGAAGGTGCCGACCAGGCTTAGTTTTGCGTTCAAGGGCCAGCCTCCTCTTTGGGCCCGGCTATGGTGAGGCCTCAGGATACCGTTGTGCAGCTGTCACCGAGCTTTGCAAATATCATGGTGATGTTCCATGTTCAATGCTGATGATGGCTGAAATGCTTCTAGGCCCCATGTCTGTGGTGTTCTCAGATGGAGGACTCGGGTCCCCATGGGTACAGAGCCTTGGCTAGGGATAGTGTTTCGTCCAGGGGAGTTGCTAGGGCTGAAGCGGCAACAGTCTTCTGATTACAATGGAAGGAGGAAGTGAGGGTGAACACGCGGCCGTGGGTCAGTTGTAGGGTTCTGCCAGTGTTCGGGCTAGGGATTGGGTTAGGGTTAGGTGCAGGGTTACGTAGAGGGTTAGGATCAGAGCCCAGGAGGTTCCAGGTGCTGAAACCTCAACAGTGCAGTGGTCTCCCCGGAGGGCTGATTGCAGGGTGCATGTAGGTTGGCTGCCAGCCTTCAACGTTGGCCCACAGGCTTGCCTCCTTTTTCAGCTATGGTATAGGGTGGCCTTGGGAGCCCCCTCGTACAACTCCGTCTGGGCTGTGGAAATGGCATGGTGATGTTGCATGTGCCATGCCGAGTCACTCTGCACGGCTTATGGGCCCCGTGGCCGTGGTGTTCTCAGACCTAGGCCTTGGTGCCCCATGGGGATAGAGCCTTAGCTAGGGTTACGGTTCCATCCAGGGCAGTCGCAAGGGCAGAATTGGCAGCAGTTCTGTGATCTCCCTGGAGGGCTGAAGTGAGGGCCCAAGCACGAGTTAGCTGTAGGGTTCCACTGCGAGGTTGGGCTAGGGGTCGGGTTAGGTGTAGGGTTAGGATTAGGATCAGAACCCAGGGATGTCCAGCAGCAGAACCCCCAGGGTGCGGTGTCCTCCCCGGAGGGGTGATTGGAGGGACCATGGGAGGGTGGCGGCCAGCCTTCGACCTTGGCTTCAAGGAGGGCCTCCAAATTGGTCTAGGGTACAGGGGGGCCTCCAGAGCCCCCTCGTGCAGTTCCGTCCAGGCTGTGGAATTGGCATGATGATGTTCCATGTGGCATGCCGAGGCACCCTGCAGCACATCTGGGCCCAGGGTCCTTTCATTTCTCAGACCAAGTTCTCGGGTCCCCATTGGGATGGAGCCTTGGCTAGAGTTAGGGTTCAGTCTAGGGGAGTCGCCAGGGCCAAAGCGACCCCAGTCCCGTGATCTCACTGGAGGGCAGATGTGAGGGCTGACATGTGGACGCAGGTCAGCTGTAGCGTTCTGCTGAGAGGACTGGCTAGGTTTCAGGTATGGGTTAGGTGTAGGATTAGGGTTAAGCTTCGGGTCAGAGCCCAGGGGACTTGAGGTGCTAAACCCGCAGTGGTGAGGTGGTCTCCCCAGAGGGCTGAATGGAGGGTGCATGGAAGACTGGAAGACAGCCTTCCACCTTGGCTTCAAAGATCAGACTCCTCTTTGGGCTTGGGTACAGGGAGGCCTCAGGAGCCCCCTTGTGCAGCTCCGTCTGGGCCATAGCAATGGTAAGGTGAGGTTGTACGTGCCACGCTGAGTCACCCGCACTGCTTCTGGGCTCCAGGTGCGGCTTTCCTCAGACCCAGGTCTCGGGACCCCATGGCGAGTGAACCTTGTCTAGGGATAGGGTTCCGTCCAGGGGAGTCGTCCAGGCAGAAGCAACACCAGTTTCATGATGTCCCTGGAGGGCTGAAGTGAGGGCCTATGATCAGGACTGGTTCAATGTAGGGTTGCAATGAGCCTCAGGGATAAGGCTAGGGTTAGGGTTAGGGGGAGGTTCGGGTTTAGGGTTAGAGTACGATCCCTGGACACTCAAGGAACGCATCCCCCAGCACTGCAGTGGTCCACCCAGAGGGCTGAGTTGAGAGCTCGTGGGAAGGTGCCGGTCAGGTTTAGCATTTGAGTTCAAGGGCCAGCCTTCTCTGTGGCGTGGTTATGCTCATTCCTCAGGACACCCATCGTGCAGCTGTCGCCGAGTTTTGCGAATATGATGGTGATGTTCCACATTCCATGCTGATGAAGCCTGCAGTGGTTCTGGGCCCCGTGTCCGTGGTGTTCTCACGGCTAGGTCTCCTGTCCCCATGGGGACAGAGTCTTGGCTAGGGATAGGGTTCCGTCCAGGGGAGTCCCCAGGGCCGAAGTAGCACCATCCCCTGATCTCCCTGGAGAGCTGAAGTGAGAACCCATGCTCAGGGACGGCTCAGTTTGGGGTTGCAGTGAGCCTCAGTGGAGAGTCTAGGGTTAGGGTTAGGGGGTTGTTTGGGGTTAGGGTTAGAGTACGATACCCGGACACTCCAGGAACAGATCCCGCAGCAGAGCAGTTGTCCAACTAGAGGGCTGAGTTGAGGGCATGTGGGAGGTGCACGGCTTAGCGTTTGGGTTCAAGGGCCTGCCTCCTCTGAGGGCCAGGCTATGGTGGGGCCTCGGGACACCCGTCGTGCAACTTTTGTCCGGCTTTCCGAATGTGATGGTGATGTTCCATGTTCCATGCTGAGGAAGCCTGCACCGCTATTGGGCCCTATGTCCATGGTATTCTCATATCTAGGACTCGGGTCCCCATAGGGACAGAGCCTTAACTACCGTTTGGGTTCCGTCCAGGGGAGGCACCAGGGCTGAAGCAGCACCATTCACGTGATCTCCTTGAGGGCTGTAGTGAGGGCATAGGTGTGGGCATGGGTCAGCTGTAGGGTTCTGCTGAGATTTCGGTCTAGGAGTTGGGTTAAGGTTAGGTTGTAGGGTTAGGGTTAGTTTCAGAGCCTAGGGGGCTCCAGGCCCTGAACCCCCAGTGGTGCCATGGTCTCCCCAGAGGGCTGAGTGCAGAGAACATGTGAGAGTCATGGCCAGGCTTTGTTATCGGCTTCATAAGCCAGCCTCCACTTTGGACTAGGGTATAGGGGGCCTCCGAAGCCCCCTCGTGCAGCTCCGTCTGGGCTGTGGAAATGTCATGGTGAGGTTCCATGTGCCACGCCAAGTCACCCCGAACCACACCTGGGCCCAGGGTCCGTGCTTTTCTCAGGCCAGGTACCCGGAAACCCATTGGGAGGGAGCCTTGCCTAGGGTTACGGTTCCATCCAGGGGAGGCACCAGGGCAGAAGCGACACCAGTCCTGGAGGGCTAAAGTGAGGGCCCGTGCGCGAGGCCGGCTCAGGTGTAGGATTGTGTAAAGCCACAGGTTAGCGATAGGGTTAGGTTTAGGTGGAGGATTGGGGTTACCGTTAGAGTACGATCCCCGGTCACTCCAGGACGGATCTTCTAGCAGTGCAGTGGTCCACCCATAGGGCTGAGTTGAGGGCGCATAGCAAGGTGCCGGCCAGGCTTAGCGTTGTGGTTTAAGGGCCAGCTTCCTCTGTGGGTCCAGCTACGATAGGACTTCAGGACATGCATCATGCAGCTGTCGCTGGGCTTTACGAATATCATGGTGATGTTCCACGATCAATGCTGACAAAGCCTGCACTGCTTCCGGGCCAAGCTTAGCGTTTGGATTCAAGGGCCAGCCTCCTCTTTGGTCTTGGGGACAGGGAGGCATGTGGAGCCCCCTCGTGCAGCTCCATCCTGATTATGAAATGGCATGGTCATGTTCTTTGGGCCATTCCGAGTCATCCTGCACCGTTTCTGGACCCTGGGTCCGTGCTCGTCTCAGAATCAGGACTCGGGGCCACATGGGTACACAGCCTTGGCTAGGGTTAGGGTTCCATCCAGGAATGTCGCCAGGGCATAGAGACACCGGTCCAGTAATCTCCATGGAGGGGTGATGTGAGGGCTTGACTCAGGTGTAGGGTTGGGGTCAGCCTCAGGGATAGGGCCTGGGATGGGGATAGGGTAAGAGTACGATCCAGGGACCCTCTAGGAGCGGATACCCCAGCAGTACAGTGGTCCACCTAGAGGGCTGAGTTGAAGGCACATGGACAGACCAGCGCACTTCTGGGCATTCAGTGCCTGGAGCCCCCTGGGGTCTGACCTAACCCTGTGTGAACCCTACAGTGCACCCACACCCACACATGGGCCCTCATTTCAGCTGTCCAGGGAGATCACGGGACTGGTGCCACTTTGGCCCCGGCAACTCCCTTGGACTTAACCCTTACCCTGGCCAAAGCCTTGTACCCATGGGGACCGGAGTCCTAGGTGTAAGAACACCACAGACACGAGGCCCAGAAGTGCTACAGGCTTCATCAGCATGGAACATGGAACATCATCATGACTTCTGAAAAGCCAGGTGACAGCTCCACGACAGGTGTACTGATGCCTCGCTGTAGACGGGCACACAGAGGAGGATGGCCGTTGAACCCAAAGATAAGCCTGGCCTGCCCCTTCCCACATGCCCTCAACTCAGCCCTCTGGTTGGACCAATGCACTGCTGGGGGAACCGCACCTAAAGCGTCCAGGGATCGTACTCTAACCCTAGCCCCAAACGTCCACCTAAACCTAATTGTTGCCCTACCCCTGTGGCTCACCTCAAACCTACACCTGAGACAGCCCCATGCATGGGCCCACAGTTCAGCCCTCCAGGACTGGTGTCGCTTCTGTTCCAGTGTCTCCCCTGGTCAAAACGATAACCCTAGCCAAGGCTAAGTCCGTATGGTGTCCTGGGTCCTGGGTCTGAGAAAATCACCGACCAGGGGCCCAGAAGCATTTTGAGGTGAATCAACATGGCACATGGAACATCACCATGCCATTTCCACAGCCCAGATGGAGCTGACCAAGGGGGCTCCCGAGGCCTTCCTGTACAATAGCCCAAAGAGTAGGCTGATTTTGAAGCCAAGACTGTAGGCTGGATGCCACCCTCCTATGGGCCCTCCATTCAGCCCTCTGAGGAGACCACTCCACTGCTGGGGGATCAGCGCCTGGAGCCCCCTGGGATCTGATCCTAACCCTATCCCTACACCTAAACTAAAGTGACCCCAAGCCCGACCTCTCAAAGGACTCGTATAGCTGACCTGAGGCCACGCAGGTGCCCTCACCTCAGCCCTCCAGGGAGATCCCGGGAATGGTGCCGTTTCAGCCCCGGCAACTCCCCTGGATGGAACCCTAACCCTAGCCTGGGCTCCCTGCCCATGGGTTCCCGAGTCCTAATTCTGAGAAGATCACAGACCCAAGGCCCAGAAGCGGTGTGGGGTGACTCGCGTGGCACATGGAACATCACCATGCCATTTCCACAGCTAGGCCGGGGCTGCCTGAGGGGGCTCCGGAGGTCAGCCAGTACCCTAGCCCAAAGAGGAGGCCGGCCATTGAAGCCAAGGCCAAAGGCTGGCCGCCACCCTCCCATGCTCCCTCAGTGAGCTCTCCGGGGATACCATGATACCGCTGGGGGTTCATCGCCGGAGCCCTCTGGGCTCTGATCCTAACCCTAACCCTACACCAACCCTAATCCAACCCCTAATTCGACCTCTCAGCAGAACGCTACAGGTAACCCGCGCCTGCGTGTGTGCCCTCAACTCAGTTCTCCATGGAGATCATGTAACTACTGCCATGTAGGCCCTGCATGAGGGGACTCCAGAGGTCCCCCAGAGGTTCCCCTGTACCTAGCCCAAAGAGGAGGAAGGCTATGAAGCCAAGGACGAAGGCTGGCTGCCAGCCTCCCATGCGCCCTCCACTCAGTCCTCAGTAGAGACCATTGCATCACAAGGGTTTCAGTACCAGGAGCTCCCTGGGCTCTGACCCTGACCCTAAACCTACCCTACATCTAACACTTACCTTACCTCTAGCCCGACCTCTCAGCAGAAACCTACAACTGACATACACCCTCACATCAGCCCTCCATGGAGATCATGTAACTGGTGCCACTTCGGCCCTGATGACTCCCCTGGTCGGAACACTAACCCTAGCCAAGGCTCTGTCCACATGGGCACCCCAGTCCTAGGTTTGGGAACACCACGGACACGGTGCCCAGTGGTGGTGCCGACTTCCTCAGCATGGAACGTGGAACATCATGATGACATTCGCATAGCCTGGCGACAGCTGCACGACGAGTGTCCTGAGGCCCCACCGTAGCATGGCCCAGAGAGGAGGCTGGCTCTTGATCCCAACCACTAACCCTGGGCAGCACATTCTTACGCGCCCTCAATCAGCCTTCTGGGTGGACCACTGCACTGCTGGGGGATCCGTTCCTGGAGCGACTGGGGATCATTCTCTAACCATAACCCCAACCTTCCACTGAAACCTAACCCTAGACCAACCTCTGTAGCTCACCCTAAACCTATACCTGAGCCGGCCCCACACATGGACCCTCACTTCAGCCCTCCAGGACACGTGTTGCCTTTACTGTGGTGACTCCCCTGGATGGAACCATAACTCTAGCCATGGCTCCCTCCCCATGGGGACTTGAGTCCTGGGTCTGAGGTAAGCTTTCCCCGGGGCCCAGAAACAGTGCAGGTTGAATCAGCATGGCACATGCAACATCACCATGCCATTTCCACAGACCAGACAGAACTGCACGAGTGGGATACGGAGGGACCCCCTGTACCCAAGCCCAAAGAGGAGCCGGCCTTTGAAGCCAAGGTGGAAGGCTGGCCGCCAGTTTCCCATGCTTCCTCCACTCAGCCCTCCAGGGAGACCACCACACCTCTGGGGGGTTCACCGAATAGAGACCCCTGGGCTCTGACCCTAACCCGAACCCTGCACCTAACCCTAACGCGACCCTTAGCCCAACCTCTCAGCGGACCCTTAGAGGTTACCCACACCTGCGCGTGCACCCTCACTTCAGCCCTCCAGGAAGAACACGGGACTAGTGCCGTGTAGGCCCTGGCGACTCCACTGAACGGAACCCTAACTCTAGCCAAGAGTCTGTCTTCATGGGGACCCGAGTCCAAGGTCTGAGAACACCATGGACACGGGCCTGGAAGAGCTGCAGGCTTCATCAGAATGCAATGTGGAATATCAAGATGACATTCGCAAAGCCCAGCAACTGCTGCACGACGGGAGTCCTAGGGAACCAGCTTAACAAGGTTCACAGAGGAGGCGGGCCCTAGAAGCCAAACGCTAAGCCTAGCTGGCCCCTTCACACCCCCACTCAACTCAGCCCTCTGGGAGGACCACTGCACTGATGGGGGTTCCATTCCTGGAGCATCTGTGTATCTTACTCTATCCCTAACCCCAACCTCCCCATAACCCTAACCCTAGCCTTACCCCTGAGGCTCACTGCAACCCTACACCGAGCTGGCCGCCTGCATGGGCCCACACTTCATCCCTCCAGGCAGATCACTGGAATGGTGTTGCTTTTGCCCTGGCAACACCCCTGGATTGAAGCCTAACCCTAGCCAAGGCTCTATCCCCATAAGGACCCGAGTCCTAGGTCTGAGAACACCACGGGCATGGGGCCTAGAAGTGGTGCAAACTTCATCAGCCTGGAACGTGGAATATCACCATGACATTCAAAAAGCCCAGCGACAGCTGCACGACGCATGTCCTGATGCCCCACTGTAGCTGGTCGCACAAAGGAAGCTGGCCCTTGAACCCAAATGCTAAGCCTGGCTGGCACCTTCTTACTCTCCCTCAACTCATCCCTCTGGGTGGACCACTGCACTGCTAGAAGATCCGTCCTGGAGTGACCGGGGATCATACTCTAACAGTAACCCCAATCCTCCACCTAAACCTAACCCTATCGCTAACCTGTGGCTTTACACAATCCTACACCTGAGCCGACCTCACGCATGGGCCCTCTCTTCAGCACTCTAGGAATGGTGTCGCTGCTGCCCTGGTGCCTCCCCTGGACTGAACCGTAACCCTAGGCAAGGCTCCCTCCTAATGGGTTTCTGAGTACCTGGCCTGAGTAAAGCACAGACCCTGGGCCCAGGTGTGGTTCGGGGTGACTTGGCGTGGCACATGGAACCTCACCATGACATTTCCACAGCCTGGACGGAGCTGCACCAGGAAGCTTCGGAGGCCCCCCCAACCCATACCCTAGCCCAAAACGGAGGTCGTCTTTTAAGCCAATGCCGAAGACTGGCCGAGACCCTCACATGCTCCCTCCACTCAGCCCTCTGGGGAGACCATGGCACCACTGGGGGTTCAGGGCCTGGAGCCCCCTAGGCTCTGAAACTAACCCTAAACCTAACCTTAACCCAACTCCTAGACCGAATTCTCAGCAGAACCCTACAGCTGACCCGTGCCCACACCTATGCCCTCACTACAGCCCTCAAGGAGATCACGTGATTGGTGTTGCTTCAGCCCTGGTGCCTCCCCTGGACGGAACCCAAACCATAGCTAAGGCTCTGTCCCTATGGGGACCCGAGTCCTTGATATGAGAATACCATGGACATAGGGCCCAGTAGTGGTGCAGGCTTCCTCAGCATGCAACGTGAAACATCACCATCACACTCAGAAAGAAACGGGTGTCCTGAGGCCCCACCATAGCTGGGCCTACAGAGGTGACAGGCCGTTGAACCCAAATGCTAAGGCTGCCTGGCACCTCCCATGTGCCCTCAACTCAGCCCTCTAGTTGGACAACTACTCTGCTGGAGGATCCATTCCTGGAGTGTCCGGCTATTGTACTCTAACCCTAACCCCAAACCACCCCCTAACCCTAACCTTAGACTCGCCCCTGAGGCTCACTGCAATCCTAAACCTAGCCGTGCCCAAGCATGGGTTCTTACTTCAGCTCTCCAAGGTCACTCTATGGTGCCACTTCCACCCTGGTGACTCCCCTGGATGGAACCCTAACCCTAGCCAAGGCTCTGTTCTCATGGGGACCCGACACCTAGCTCTGAGAACACCACGGACACGGGGCCCAGAACCACTGCAGGCTTCATCAGCATGGAACGTGGAACATCACCATCACATTTGCAAATCTCGGCGACACCTGCAACAGGTGTCCTGAGGCACCAGTGTAACCACACACAGAGAGGAGGCTGGACCTTGAACCCAAATGCTAAGCCTGGCTGGCACCTTCCCATCCGCCCTAAACTCAACCCTATGGGTGGAACACTGCACTGCTGGCGGATCTGTTCCTGGAGGGTCCTGGGATTGTACTCTCACCCTAACCCCAACCCTACACCAAACCATAACCCTAGCCCTATCCCTAAGGGCCACAACAACCCTACACCTGAGCCAGCCCCATGCATGGGCCCTCACATCACCCCTCCATGGAGACTACGGGACTGGTGTCAATTGTGCCCTGGCCACTCCCCGGGACGGAACCCTAACCCTAGCCAAGGCTCTGTCCCGATGTGGCCCTGCATCCTGGGTCTGAGAAAAGCATGGACCCAGGGCCCAGATGAGGTACAGGTTAAATCAGAGTGGCACATGGAACGTCACCATGCCATTTCCAGAGCCTGGATGGAGCTGCAAGAAGTGGCTCCAGAGGCCCCCCCATGTACCCTAGCCCTAAGAGTAGGCTTGTCCTTGAACAGAAACGCTAAGCCTGGCCGGCACCTTTCCATGCGCCCTCAACTCAGCCCTCTGGGTACCCACTGCACTGATGGTCAATCTGTTCCTGGGGCATCCTGGGAACTTACTCTAACCCTTACCCCAAACCTACACCTAACCCTAACCCTAGAACTACCCCTAAGACTCAAGGCAACCCTACACCTCAGCCAGCCCCACTCATGGGCCCTTACTTCAGCCCTCCAGGGAGATCACGGGACTGGTGTCGCTACCACTCTGGCGCCTCCCCTGGATGGAACCCGAACCTTAGCCAAGGTTCTGTCTTCATGTGGCCCCGAGTCCTGGTTCTGAGAAAAGCACTGACCCGGGGACCAGACGCGGTGCAGGGTGACTCAACGTGGCCCATGGAACATCACCATGCCATTTCCACAGCCCGGAAGGAGTTGTACAAGGTGGTTCCAGAAGCCCCTGTGTACCCTTAGCCCTAAGACGATTCTTGCCCTTGAACCCAAATGCTAAGCCTGGCCGGGACCTTCCCACGTGCCCTAAACTCAGCCCTCTGGGGGGACAACTGCATGGCGGGGGATCTGTTCTTGGAGCATCCTGGGATCTTACTCTAACCCAAAACCCGAACCCCCCCGCCAATCCTAACCCTAGCCTTATCTCTGAGGCTCACTGCAACCCTACATTGAACCGGCCCTGTGCATAGGGCCTCACTTCAGCCTCCAGGGCCATCACGATACTGGTGTCGCTTCTCCCTTGGTGACTCCCCTGGACAGAACCCTAACCCTAGACAAGGCTCCCTTCCTATGGGGTCCCGAGACCTGGGTCTGAGGAAAGCCGCACCTGGAGCCCAGAAGCAGTGCAGGTGACACGGCTTTATGCATTCAACATCACCTTGCCATTTCCATGGCCTGGACGGAGCTGTACAAGGGGGCTCCTGAGGCCACCCTGTACCCAAGCCCAAAGATCTTTGAAGCCAAGGTGGAAGGCTGTCTTCCAGTCTTCCATGCACCCTCCATTCAGCCCTCCGGGGAGACCACTGCACCACTGCAGGTTTAGCACCTCAAGTCCCCTGGGCTCTGACTCTAACCTTAACCCTAATCCTACACCGAACTCAAACCTGAATCCAAGCCCATCCTCTCAGCAGAACCCTACATCTGACCCGCGTCTGTGCTACAGTACTCACTTCTTCCCTCCAGTGAGATCACGGGACTGGGGCCGCTTTGGCCCTGGTGATTCCCCTAGATTGAACCCTAACTCTAGCCAAGGCTCCCTCCCCATGGGGACCCGAGAACCTGGTCTGAGAAAAGCACGGACTCTGGACCCAGATGTGCTGCAGGGTGCCTCGGCATGCCACATGGAACATCATCATGCCAATTCCACAGCCTGGACGGAGTTGCATGAGGGGGCTTCGGAGGCCCCCCTGTACCCTAGATCAATGTCGAGGCCCTCCTTGAAGCCAAGGTCGAAGGCTGGCCGCCACCCTCCCATGGTCCCTCCAATCACCCCTCTGGGGAGACCACCACTCTGCTGGGGGTTCAGCACCTAGACATCTCTGGGTTCCGATACTAACCTTATCCCTACACCTATCCCTAACCCGACCCCGAACCCGACCTCTCAGAGGAACCATACAGCTGACCTGAGCCCGCCCATGAGCCCTCACTTCAGCCCTCCAGGGAGATCATGGAACTGTTGCTGATTCAGCCTGCCGACTGCCCTGGACGGAACCGTAACCCTAGCTAAGGCTCTGTCCCCATGGGGAACTGAGGTCTAGGTCTGAGAACACAACACCCACGGGGCACATAAGCGATACAGGGTGACTCAGCATGGCACATGCAATATCACCATGCCATTTCCACAGCCCTGACGGAGTTGCACAAGTGGGCTCCCGAGGCCACCCTGTACCCTAGCTGAAAAAGGAGGCAGGCCTGGGGGCCAACATTGAAGGCTGGTATCCAACCTACATGTGCCCTGCAATAAGCCCTTTGGGGAGACCACTGCACTGCTGGGGGTTCAGTGCCTAGAGACCCCTGGGCTATAATCCTAACCCCATCCCTAACCCTAAAGGACACCTAGCTAGTCCTCTCAGCGGAAACCTTCAGCTGACATGCACCCGAGCGCGTGCCCACATTTCAGCCCTGCAGTGAGATCATGCTTCGACCCTGGTGACTCCCCTGGACGGACCCCTATCCCTCCCAAATTCTGTCTTCATGGGGACCCAAGTCTTAGGTCTGAGAACACCACGGCAACAGGGCCCAAAACCAGTGCAGGCTTCATCACCATAGAACGAGGAACAACACGATGATATTAGCAAAGCCTGGGACAGCTGCACCACAGGTGTCCTGAGGCCCACCCATAGCCGGACCCACAGAGGATGCAGGCCTTTGAACCCCAAGCAAACCTGGATGGCACCTTCCCACGCCAACTCCACTCAGCCCTCTGGTGGACAACTGCCCTACTCGGGATACATTCCTGGAGTGTCCGGGGATCGTTCTATATACTGAGCCCCACACTTCCACCTAAACCTAACCCTAACCCTACCCCTGAGGCTCACCGCAACCCTACACCTGAGCAGGCCGGCCGTTGGACCCTCAATTCAGCCCTCCAGGGAGATCTTGGGTCTGGTGTCGAGTCTACCAGGTGACTCCACTGGACAGAACCCTAACCCTAGCCAAGGCTCCCTCCCCATGGCAACTAGAGTCCTGTGTCTGAGGAAAGTAGGACCTGGGCCCAGAAGCAGTGCGGGGTAACTTGGTGTGGCACATGCAACATCACCATACCATTTCAACATCCCGGTCAGAGCTGCACTAGTGGGATCCGGAGGCCCCCCTGTGCCCTAGCCCAAAGACATGGCCGGCCTTTGAAGTCAAGGCTGACGGCTTTCCGTGACCCTCCCATGCTCCCTCCACTCAGCCCTCTGGGGAGACCACAGCACCACTGGGGGTTCAGTGCCTGGAGCCTCACAGGCTCTGACCCTAAGACTAACCCTAACCCTACAACTAACTAATCCTTACCCAACACCTAGCCCGACCTCTCAGCGGAATCCATCAACTGACCCGTGCCCGCGCGTGTGCCCTCACTACAGCCCTTCAGGGAGATCATGGGACTGGTGCTGCTTCGACACTTGTGACTCCCCTGGAAGGAACCCAAACCCTGGCCAAGGCCCTGTCCCCATGGGGACCCGAGTGCTAGGTCTGAGACCACCACGGGCATGGGGCCGAGCAGCGGTGCAGGCTTCATCAGCATAGAAGGAGGAACATCACCATGACATTCACAAAGCCTAGCAACAGCTGCACGACGGGCGTCCTGAGGCTCCACCGTAGCCAGGCCCAAATAGGGGGTTGTCCCTGGAACTCAAACGCTAAGGCTGGCAGGCAGCTTCCAATGTGGCCTCCACTCAGCCCTCTGGGTGGACCATTGCACTGCTGGGGGATCCGTTCCTGGAGTGTCTGGGGATCGTACTCTAACCCTAACGCCAACCCTCCAACTAACCCTATCCCTAGCCCTACCCTTGAGGCTCACGGCAACCCTACACCTGAGCTGGGCCTGCACATGAGCCCTCACTTCAGCCCTCCAGGGAGATCACGGGACTGGTGTCGCGACTGCCCTGGCCACTCCCCTGGAAAGAACCCTAGTCAAGTCTCTCTCCCCATTGGATCCGAGGACTGTGTCTGAGGATAGCTAGACCCGGGGCCCCAGAATAATGCAGGGTGAATTGGCGTGGCGCATGCAATATCACCATGCCATTTCCACAGCCTGGACAAAGCTGCATGAGGGTACTCCTGAGGCCCACATATACTGTAGCCCAAAGAGAGGGCGGCCTATGATGCCAAGGCTGAAGGCTACCCGCCAGCCTCCCATGCGCTCTCCACTCAGACTTCTGGGTAGACTATCACACAGCTGGGGGTTCAGCGCCTGGAGACTCCTGGGCTCTGATCCTAACTGTAACCCTAACCATGCACCTATCCCTAACCCCACACCTAGCCCGACTTCTCAGCGGAAACCTACAGCTGACCCACGCCCCAGGGATCACCCTCATTCAGCCGCCCAGAAAGATCGCATGTCTGGTGCCGCTTCGGAATGGCGAATCCCCTAGATGTAACCCTAACCTTAGCCAATGCTCTATCTATATGGGGACCCGTGTCCAAGGTCTGAGAACATCATGAAAACGGGGCCCAGAAGCGGTGCAGGCTTCCTCAGCATGGAACATGGAACATCACCATGACATTCGAAAAGCCCTGCGACAGCTGCACCTTGGGTGTCCTGAGGACCCACCATAGCCGGGCCCACAGAGGAGGCTGGCCCTTGAACCCAAATGCTAAGCCTGGTTGGAACCTTCCCATGCGCCCTCAACTCAGCCCTCTGGGTGGACCACTGCATTGTTGGGGGATCCATTTCTGGAGCGACCGGGGATCATACTCTAACCCTAAACCCAAACCTCCTCCTAAACCTAACCGTAGAATTATCCCTTAGGTTCAGTGCAACCCTACACTGAGCCGACCCCGTGCATGGGCCCTCTCTTCAGCCTCCCAGGGAGATCACGGGACTGGTGTTGCTTCAGCCCTGGCGACTCCCCTGGATGGAACCCTATTCCTAGCCAAGACTCCCTCCCCATGGGAACCAGAGTCCTCGGTCTGAGGAAAGTAGTACCCGGGCCCAGATGCAGTGCAGGGTGACTCGGCATGGCACATGCAACGTCACCACGTCATTTCCACAGCCGGTCGAATCTGCCGGCCACTGCCAAGTGGGCTCCTGAAGCTCCCCTGTACCGTAGCCCAAAGAGGAGGCCAGTCATTGAAGCCAAGGCTGACGGCTGACCACAATCCTCCCATGCACCTTCCACTCAGCCCTCTGGGGAGACCACCGCACCACTGGTCGTTCAGCGCCCGGAGCCTCATGGGATATGATCCTAACCCTAACCTGAACACTATACCTTACACTAAACTGAAACCTAGCCCGACCTCTCACAGGAACCCTACAGGTGACCCCTGCCCTCATGAGCACCCTCACTTCAGACCTCCAGGTAGATCACCGAACTGGTGCCGCTTCGGCCCTGGCTACTCCCCTGGACGGAACTCTAACCCAGCCAAGGCTCCCTCCCCATTGGGTCCTGAGTCTTTGGACTGAGAAAATCACGGGCCTGGGGCCCCTAAGCGGTGCAGGGTGTCTCGGCATGGCACATACAACATTACCATGCCATTTCCATAGCCCAGACAGAGCTGCACAAGGGGGCTCTGGCGGGAACCCTGTACATTAGCCCATAGAGGAGGCCTGCTTTGACACCAAGGCCGTAGGCTGGCCGCCAGCCTCCTAAGGGCCCTCCACTCTGCACTCCAGGGAAACCTTCAAACCTCTGGTGGTTCACCTCCTGGAGCCCCCTGGGCTCTGATCCTATCCCTAACCCTACACATAAAACTAAACCTACCACTAGCCAACTTATCAGCGGAACCTTTCAGCTGATCCGCACCCATGTGATCGCCCTCATATCAGCCCTCCAGGGAGATCACATCACTGGTGCCGATTCAGCCCTGGCGACTCCCCTGGACAGAACCCATACCCTAGCCAAGGCTCTGTCCCAAAGTGGACCTGAGCCCTAGGTTTGGGAACACCACAGACACGGGCCCACAAGTGGTGCAGGCTTTCTCAGCATGGACCGTGGAACATCACCATGACATTCAGAAACCTAGCGACAGATGCAGGACGGGTATCCTGAGGCCCCACCGTAGCCTGGCCTACAGAGGAGGCTGGCATTTGAACCCTAACGCTAAGCTGGGCAGGCACCTTCCTATGTGCCCTTAACTCAGCCCTCTGGCTGGACCACTGCCCTGCTGGGGATCCGTTCCTGGAGCGTCTGGGGATCGTATTATAAAACTAACCTCAAACATCCACCTAAATCTAACCCTAGCCCTACCAATTTAGCTCTTGGACAGCCTATAACTGAGCCTGCCCCACGCATGGGAACTCACTTCAGCTCTGTAGGACTGGTGTCGCATCTGCCCCGGCAACTCCCCTGGACAAAACCATAACCCTAGCCAAGTCTCCCTCCCCATAGTGTCCCGAGTCCTGGGACTGAGAAAGCATGGACCAGGGGCCCAGAAGCAGTGAGGGGAGACTCGGCGTGGCACATGGAACATTACCAAGCAATTTTCACAGCCTGGACAGAGGTGCATGAGGAGGCTCTGGGGGCCACCCTGTACACTAGCCCAAAGAAGAGGCTGGCCTTTGAAGCCAAGGCCGCAGACTGGCTGCCTCCCTCCCAGCTCCCTCCACCCAGCCCTCTGGGGAGACCACCACACCGCTGAGGGTTTGGCGCCTGGAGCCCCCTGGGCTCTGATCCTAAACCTAACCCTACGCATAACCCTATTCCGAAAACTAGCCCGACCTCTCAGCGGAACCCTACAGGTAACCCACGCCTACCCATATGCCCTCAGTTCAGCCCTCTATGGAGATTACAGGACTGGAGCCACGTACGTCCAGGCTACTACACTGGATGGAACCTTAATCCTGGCCAAGGCTCTGTCTTCCTAGGCATCCGAGTCCAAGGTTTGAGAACACCACGTACACCGACACAGATTCAGTGCAGGATTTATCAGCATGGAACGTGGAACATTACGATGACATTCGCAAAACACGGGGACAGGTGCACGATGGGTGTCCTGAGGCCTAACTGTAGCAGGACCCACAGAAGAGGGTGGCCCATCAAGCCATACGCTAAGCCTATCCGGCACCTTCCCATGCGCCCTCAACTCAGCTCTCTGCGTGGACCACTGCATCCCTGGGGGATCCATTTCTGGAGCGTCCAGGGATCGTACTCTAACCCTAAACCCAAACCTCCACCTAACCCTAACCCTAGCCTTAACCCTCAGGCTCACCTCAAACCTACATCTGTGCCGGCCCATGCAGGCCCTCACTTCAGTCCTCCAGGGAGATCATGGGACTGGTGTCACTTATGCCCTGGCAACTCCCCTGGATGGAACCCTAACCCTAGCCAAGGCTCCTTCCCCATGGGATCCCGAGTCCTAGGTCTGAGAAAAGCACGCATCTGTGGCCCAGAAGTGGTACAAGGTTACAAGGCATGGAACACGGAACATCATATGCCGTTTCCACAGCCCGGACAGAGAGCTGTACAAGGGGCCTCTGGAGGCCCTCCTACACTAGCCCAAGGAACAGGCGGGCTATGAAGCCAAGGTGGAAGGCTGGCCACCAGCTTCCCATGCGCCCTCCACTCAGCCCTCCAGGGAAACCACCGCACCGCTCGGGGTTCAGCGCCTGGAGCAACATGGGCCTGACCCTAATCTGAACCCTAATCCTACAACCTAAACATAACCCGACACCTAGCCCGAATTCTCAGCGGAACCCTACAGCTGACCTGTGCTGCGTGTGCACCCTCACTTCAGCCCTCCAGGGAGATCACGGGACTGGTGCCACATAGGCCCTGGCGACTTCCCTGGACGGAACCCAAATCCTAGCCAAGGCTCTGTCCCAATGGGGACACGAGTCTTATGTCTGAGAAAACAATGGACACGGGGCCCAGAATCGGCGCAGGGTTCATCAGCATAAAACGTGGAACATCATGATGACATTCGCAAAGCCCAGTGACACCTGCACGATGGGTGTCCTGAGGATTCACCTTAGCTGGGCCCACAGAGGAGGCTTGCCCTCGTTCCCAAACCCTAAGCCTGGATGGCAGCTTCTCACGTGCCCTCAAGTTAGCCCTCTGGGTGGATCACTGCACTGCTGGAGGAATGGTTGCTGAAGAGACCAGGGATCGTACTCTAACCCTAACCCCAACCTGCATGAGCCCTCACTTCAGCACTCCAGGACTGATGTCGCATCTGCCCTGGCAACTCCCGTGGACAGAACCCTAACCCTAGCCAAGGGTCCATCACCATGGGGACCTGAGACCTGGGTCTGAAAAAACCATGGACCCAGGGCCCAGAAGTGGTGCACGGTGACTCGGCGTGGCACATGGAACATCACCATCGTATTTCCACAGCCCGGACGGAACTTCATTAGAGGGCTCTGGAGGCCCCTCTGTACCCTAGCCAAAAGAGCAGTCTGGCCTTTGAAGCCAAGGCTGAAGCCTTGCAGCCAGTCTCCCATCCGCCCTCCAGTCACCCACCTTGAGAACCACTGCCTCACTGGGGATTCAGAGCCTGGTGCCCCCTGGGCTCTGACTCTAACCCTAACCCTACACCTAACCTTTACCCGAATTCTAGCCCGACTCTTCAGCAGAACACTAGAGCTGATCCACGCCCACACGTGTGCCCTCACTTCAGTCCTTCAAAGAGATCACGGCCTGGTGCTGCTTCGGCCCTGGCTACACCCGTGGACAGAACCATAACCCTAGCCAAGGCTCTTTCCCCATTGGGACCTACGTCCTAGTTTCCAGAACACCACGGACATAGTGCCCATAAGTGGTGCAGGCTTCATCAGCATGGAATGTGGAATATCACCATCACATTCTCAAAGCTGGGCGCAGCTGCATGACGGGTGTCCTGATGCTCCACTGTATCCTGGCCCACAGAGGAGGCTGGCCCTTGAACCCCAAAGATAAGGCTGGGAGGCACTTCCCCACATGCCCTATACTCACCCCTCTGAGTGACCCAAAGCACCGCTGGGGGGACTGCTGCTGGAGCGTCCGGGGATCGTACTCTTAACCATTACCCAAAACGTCCATCTAATCCTAACCCTAGCCCTACCCTTGAGGCTCTCTGCAAACCTACACCTGAGCCGGCTCTGCTCATGGGCTCTTACTTCAGCCCTCCAGGGAGATCACGGGACTGGTGTCGCTTCTGCACTGGCAACTCCCCTGGACGGAACCCTAATCCTAGCCAAGCCTCCCTCTCTCCATGGTGTCCCGAGTCCTGCATCTGAGAAATCCAGGGGCCCAGAAGTGGTGCGGGATGACTCAGTGTGGCACAAGGAACATCACCATGCCATTTCCACAGCCCGCACGGAGCTGCACAAAGGAGCTCCAGAGGCCGCCCTTGACCCTAGAACAAAGAGGAGGCAGGTGTCTGAAGCCAAGGCTGAAGACTAGCCACCACCCTCCCATGAACCCTCTACTCAGTCCTCCGGGGATACGACCACACCACGGGGGGTTCATTGCCTAGAGCCCCCAGGGCCTGACCCTGAAACTAACACTAACCCTACACCTAAACCTTACCAACACCTAGCCAGACCTCTCAGCGGATCCCTACAGCTGACCCCCGCCCACACGTGTGCCCTCAATTCAGCCCTCCTGGGAGAACGCAGGACTGGTGCCACTATGGCACTGGCGACTCCCCTAGAGGGAACTCTTACCCTCACCAAGACTCTGTCCCCATGGGGACCCTGGTCAAAGTTCTAGAACACCACAGACAGGGTGCCCAGAAGCAGTGCAGGCTTCCTCAGCATGGAACGTGGAATATCACCATGACATTTGCAAAGCCGGGCGACAGTTGCATGACGTGTGTCCTGAGGCCCCACCATAGCCTGGCCCACAGAGGAGGCTGGCCGTTAAACCCGTAAGCTAAGCCTGTTCGGCAGCTTCCTACACGCCGTCAACTCATTGCTGGGGGATCCGTTCCTGGAGCGACCTGGGATGTTTCTCTAACCCTAATCCGAACACCCGAACTAAACCTAAACTTCGACCAACCCATGTGGGTTACTGCAAAGCTACACCTGATCCAGCCCTGCACATGGGCCCTCACTTCAGCCCTCCAGGACTGCTATCGCTTTTGCCCTGGTGACTTCCCTTGACGGAAACCTAAACTTGCCAAGGCTCAATGACCCATGGGGTCCCGAGTCCTGGGTCTGAGAAAAGCCCGGACACGGAGCCCAGAAGTGGTGCGGGGTGACTCTGCATGGCATATGCAGCATGTTTATGCCATTTCCACAACTCGGATGGAGCTGCACGAGGGGGCTCCTGAGGCCCTCCTGTACCCTAAGCCAAAGAGGAGGCCAGCCTTTGAAGCCAAGGCTGATGGATGGCCGCAACCCTCCCTCCCTACCTCCACTCAGCCCTCTGGGAAGACCACCGCACCACTGTGTGTTCAGTGCCTCGAGCCCCCTGGGATCTGATCCTAACACTAACCCTAACCCTGCACCTAACTATAAACCTACACTTAGACCGACCTTTCGCCCATACGTTCGCCCTCACCTCAGCCCTCCAGGGAGATCACGGGACTGGTGTCGCTTCTGCCCTGGCGAATCCCCTGGATGGAAACCTAACCCTAGCGAAGGCTCTGTCCCCATGGGTACCCAAGTCCTAGGTCTGAGAACACTACGGACACGAGGCCCATGAGCGGTGCCGGCTTCATCAGCATGGAACCTGGAACATCACCATAATGTCAGCAAAACCCAGTGACAGCTGCACAATGGGTGTCCTGAGGCCCCACTGTAGCCGGCCCCACAGAGGAGGCTGGCCCTTGAACCCAAAGCGAAGACTGTCCTGCACCTTCCCACACACCCTCAACTCAGCCCTCTTGGTGGATCACTGCACTGCTGGCGGATCCATTCCTGGAGTGTCGGGGGATCTTACTCTAACCCTAAACCCAACCCTACACCTAAGCCTAAAACTAGCCATACCCCTAAGGCTCACCTCAACCCTACACCTAAGCTGGGCCCATGCATAGGCCCTCACATTATCCCTCCACGGAGATTACGTGAATGGTGTCACTTCTGCCCTGGTGTCTACCCTGGATGGATCCCTAACTCTAGTCAATGCTTGGTGCCCATGGGGCCCCAAGTCCTCGGTCTGAGAAAAGAATGGAACCGGTGCCATGAAGCAGTGCAGGATGTCTCGGTGTGGCACATGAAACATCACCACGTCATTTCCACAGCCCGGATGGAGCTGCACAAGGGGGCCCCGGGGGCTCCCCTATACCCTTGCCTGAAGAGGAGTCCGGCCCTTAAACCCAAAAGCTAAGCCTAGCTGGACCTTCCCATGCACCCTCAACTCAATCCTCTGGGTGGACCACTGCACTGCTTGGAGACCCTGGAGCGTCCTGGGATCTTACTCTAACCCTAACCCCAAACTTACACATAACCCTAACCCTAGCCTTACCCCTAGGTCTCGCCGCATTCCTACACTTGAGCCAGCCCCACACATGGGTCGTCAACTCAGTCCTCCATGGAGACCACGGGATTGGTTTTGCATCTGCCCTGCCGACACCCCTGGACGAAACCTAACCCTAGCCAAGGCCCTGTCCCCATGGGGCCCCAATTCCTGGGTCTGAGATAAGAACTGACTCAGTGCCCAGAAGCGGTGCAGGATGTCTCGGTGTGGCACATGGAACATCACCATGCTATTTCCACTGCCCGCATGCAAGTGCATGAGGGAGCTCTTGAGGCCCCTAGGGACCCTAGCCCAAAGAGGAAGCCAGCACGTGGACCCAAATGCTAAGCCTGGCCTGCACCTTCCCATGCACCCTCAACTCTGCCCTGTGGGTGGACCACTGCACTGCTGGGGGATATGTTTCTGGAGCATCATGGGATCTTACTCTAACCCTAACCCCAACCCCAAACCCACACCTAATTGTAACCCTAGCCCTATTCCGAAGGCTCACCGCATCCCTACACCTGAGCCGGCCCTGTGCTTGGGCCCTCCCTTCAGCCCTACAGGGACATATCAGGACTGGTGTCCGATTGATATTCCCCTGAAGAGGCCCGAATAGGACATGAAGACAGGAAAATCCTTGCGAGTTGTCATTGGCTTGCCCAAAGAGACTACACCAATACAAACATTAGGGACAGCAGATCTCCACATGGACCAACAACTTAGGTTGGGGTTAACTAGCAGAAGAAAAGATCCTTCGAGCGATTTTGATTTGGACTTACCAGTCAGAAGTACAACATTGCTTATTTATCCAAGAGAGTCTATCCTGGCCAAACGTACTCTACATGGACGCTGCCGGGGGTTTCCTTTTGGGTGTGGATGGTTGTTTTCTCAACATTTAGTGCAGGGCTATGAAATGCTGGTGGTGGCAGTGGTGGCGGCGGTGTTCTATTCTCTTCCATAAAGAGTTACAAGACGGCCATTTTGTGGGAGCGAAGCGGTAGCTGGGCTGCTCCTGGATCCCTTGCTGCTTCGGATTCCCTGCCAGGCTTCCTAGCGGGAAAAGAAGACAAGATGTCAGAAGATACTCGGGTAACCGAAGATGAGAATGACGAGCCTATTGAAATGCCATCAGAAGATGATGGGACAATGGTGCTGTCCAAGATTACAGCTCACGTTGTGGGAGCATGCGTGATACGCTCTAGGAATCCAGTGTCTCCGTGTATGAGAGGTGACAGGCTGGTAGAAGAAATTCTTCACGTCCCAATCGAGGCTGGCTGGGAAATTCTGGTATGTGTTGACAGGAATCCCAAACATCATAAAAGGATAATGGATGAGACCGATGCCTGCTTCCTCAGAAATGAAAGTGGAAAGAAGCATCCGGGAAACGGCTGATTTAAAAGTTTTTTTGATTTTTTATTTTTGAGAAAGACAGACAGAGACAGAACACAAGTGGAGACGGGGCAGAGAGAGGGGGAGACACGTTCTGAAGTCGGCTCAAAGTTCCAAGCCGATAGCACTGAGCCTAACACGAACTTGCATGGGACTGGTGTTGCTACTGCCCTGGCGACTCCCCTGGACGAACCTTAACCCTAGCCAAGTCTCTGTTCCCATGGGGACCCGAGCCCTAGTTCTGAGTAGGGCACGGAACCCAGGCCCAGTACAAGTGCAGTGTGACTCGGCTTGGCACATGGAACATCACCATGCCATTTCCACAGGCCAGACGGAGCTGCATAAGGGGGCTCCGGAGGCCACCCCGTACACTAGCCCAAAGAGGAGGCCAGACTTTGTAGCCCAAGCCGAAGGCTGGCCACCAGCCTCCCATGCACCCTCCACTCAGCACTCCGGGAAGATCACCACACCGTTGGGTGTTTGGTGTCTAGAGCCCCCTGGGCCTGACCCTGAACCTAAACCTAACCCTACATCTAACCCTTACCCTACACCTATCCTGACTTCTCTGTGGAACCCTACAGGTGACCCACGCTCGCGCGTGAGCCCTCACTTCAGCTCTCCAGGGAGATCACGGGACTGGTGCTGTTTCGGCCCTGGAGACTCCCCTGGAGAGAACCCTAACCCTAGCTATAGCTCTGTCCCTATGAGGACCTGAGTCCTATGATCTAGAACACCATGGACACGGTGCCCACGAAGTGGTGCAGGATTCCTCAGCATGGACGTGGAACATCACAATGACATTCGCAAAGCCTGGCAACAGCTGAGGCTCCACCATAGACTGGCCCACAGAGGAGCCTGGCCTTGAACCCAAACACTCAGCCTGGTCGGCAACTCCCTATGTGCCGTCAATTCAGCCCTCTGGGTGTATCAATGAACTGCTGGGGGATCCGTTCCTGGAGCAACCTGGGATCATTCTCTAACCCTAACCTCAACCTTCCACCTACGCCTAACCCTACAACTACCCCTGTGGCTTACTGCAAATCTATATCTGAGCTAGCCCCATGCATGGGTCCTCACTTCAGTCCTTCAGGAATGGTGTCACTTTTGCCCTGGCAACTCGCCTGGACGGAAACCTATCCCTAGCCAAGGGTCACTATCCATGGTGTCTCGAGTACCAGGTCTGAGAAAAGCACGGACCCAGGGCCCAGCAGTGGTGCAGGGTGACTCGGCGTGCCACATGGATCATCACCATGCCATTTCCACACACAGATCTAGCTGCACGCAGAACTCTGTGGAGGCCCGCCTGTACCCTAGCCCGAATTGGAGGCCAGCCCTTGGACCCAAACACTAAGCGTGGCTGGCACCTTCCTAAGCACACTCAACTCAGCCCTCAGGGTGGACCACTGCACTGCTGGGGGATCTATTCCAAGAGCGTCCTGAGATCTTACTCTAACCCTAACCCCAGCCCTGACAGGGAAAATCTGCCTTAAGAAGGCCAACAGGGTGAATGGGAAACACCTGTCCCTGATTAATGAGGAATGCGGGAGTAACTGGCTATCAATTGTTACCTCTGCTAATTCTCTGGGCTTTGACCTCTGCGGAATGATCTTCCTCTGAGCCCACTGGTGTAAAACAAGCCTCCTCCCTTCAAAGATCTCCGAGTGCCACTTGGTTCTTCTGCTGGGTGATCCAGACCAGATTCCGCAACATTTGGTTCCCTGACTGGGAAACCCAATTTCGCTGGCCTGTTGTTGCCACCGGTTTGGGAAAACGATGAGGCGGTGTCAGAATGAGGAAATCGAAAACGATTCCTGCCTGAATTTCGGCAGTCTCTCAGCCCGGTCGCCTCTGGCCGGCCCCGCTCCCCCTTTCCCTCCCGACTCGAGGAGGCTTGGCAAGTGAGGACCTGCAACCGAAGTCGGAAACTGGTAAAACCAGGGCCCTTCATCTGTCCTGTCCTGCCCACCCACAGTGGTAGAAGGGGGAGCCGATCACTCCCTGGAGACCTCAGTGGTCTCATCTATAGGAATTCTGTGGGAGGGAATGTAACACCCTCTGGTGTGTGTATGTCAGTGTGAATGTGTGACTCAGTCTGGCTTTCCTGCCGGGTTCGATTCTGTGGCTCCATGGGTGGGCACGCTTAAGGTCCCCAAAAGCCTACGGAGTCTGAGGGGGCCCATCTGCCATTCCGTGGTGAATGGCATAGTCTATGGCAGCATTGGAATAGTATCTGATCGTAGGTCACAAAGTTGGGTCCACTACGGCTAAGCATCACTTAAGTTCCTTCAGGGCACGGCCAGATGGGCATCTGACTGGTCTCCTCATTAGAACAGGCACCCTTACCCCTTTGTCTTTGTGACACTGCCTCACGGGAACATTATGGGGTTGGGACAGAGCAAAACCACAGTTAGTAAAACTATGATTAAGAACTTTGAGGAGGGTTTTATTGGGAGACTACGGAATTAAGATGAGCCCCAGCAAATTAAGGACCTTATGTGAGTTGGAATGGCCCACTTTTGGGGTAGGATGGCCCTCGGAGGGAACTTTAGACGTTCCAATGATCCGCCGCAACTGGCATGTTGTTACCAGAAACCTAGGTTACCCTGATCAGTTCCCGTATATTGTCACCTGGTTAGAGATTGCCCAAAACCTCCCCCCTTGGGTGCGATTTACCTGCAAAGAACAGAGACAGCCTAGGGTACAGAGGTCCCGACCTCAGCAAATTCCTGCCGGTAATCTGGAGGAAGAACCAATTTTGCCACGACCATATGCTCTCCCGAGACCGTGAGAACCTGACCCCCTGGCTCCCGATACTCTGCCACCTCCGGACTCGACAGATCCTCTTTCCTCCAGACCAGCGGCCAGATGGTGCCCTCTACCAGGTGCAGGTGCTCTCCAGATGCCAGTATGAGAGACTGGTGCGCTAGCCGGGATGCCAGAACGAGGTAAACCTGAGAGACCTGATGAAAATGGAACCCTCCAGCCTGGCCGCTCCATGGTGTATTACCAGCCTTTCCCCACTACTGACCTCCTCAATTGGAAACCTAACACCCCATTATATACTGGAAAAACCACAGGCAATAATAGACCTAATGGAGTCCCTCTTCCAGACCCACTGACCAACTTGAGAAAACTGCCAACAGCTGCTCCGCACTTTGTTGAACATTGAAGAGAGATGGAGAATTATGAGAGGAGCTCGGCAATACCTCGAGGAACATGCGGCAGCCAGGGGTTGTCGATCCTGGCACCTGGACTTGAACTGTCGCTCCTGAAGAACGTCCTACGTGGGACATCAACACAGAAGAAGGACAAGTCTACATCTGCCGGTACCAAGAGGCTCTCTTCCGGGGGATCCGAGCAGGGGCTAAGAAGCCCATGAATATGACCAAGATAGCCTCACTCAGCACCAAAGGGGAATCCCCTGGGGATTATTAGGCGAGGCAATGTGAGGCTTACTGCATTTACATGCTGTTTGATCCCAAAGCACAAGAAAGCCAACAGATGGTACACACCTCTGTCATGGCCCAAGCCGCCCCAGATATCAGAAGGCACCTCCAAAAATTTGAAGGTTTCGGTGGAATGAACGTCACGCAGTTGATCGAGATTGCTAACAAGGTCTACATGAACTAGGAGAACACTGCCTAGGAAAAGATGAGGAAAAACGTCAGCCTCCTCACCGCTGCATTAAAAGAAAAGGACTACAAAAGGATGGAGAAAGTCCCACTACAAAAAGGGGGGATGCCCAGGACCTCCTTAGCAAGGGATCAATGCACCGACTGCAAAGAGAAAGAACATTAAAGATAACTGTCCCCAAAGGAAAAAGTCTTAGAAACAGCCAGTATGTTAAAGAACCCTGCAGTAAAGACCTCATAGGACCAGCAGGAATAGATTCAGATTGAGAGGGATCAGGCTCACTCCCTGGCCCCCATGCGCCCAGGGTCAAAATGAAAGTAGGGGGCCAAATTATGACTTATTAAATGGGCTAAAATCGAGGGGGCCACCCAGACCAATGAAGGATGTTGAAAACTGCTAGATGGTGCATCTTCATCCCAGCGGCCCTCAGAGGGCATCCAGTTGGCGTATACCATCAACTCACCCATCTAGGAAAAACCGCATTTGAGGCTCCCCTCAAAAAGCAATACTAAATCAGCCAGCTGCCAGCATTATGTCACAATAAGCGAACGGTGTGTGACTTGCACCAGGAAGAATGCCCAATCCGTGCTGCGACCCCTGCCAGGTGTCCAAAGGGTAAAAACTACCCTCTATGGACATCTATAAATAGACTTTACAGATGTCCAGCCAAGTCTAGGATTTCGATTCCTCCTGGTAATAGTCTGTACGTACTCTGGATGGGTTGAAGCTTTCATCACCAGGATAGAACGGACCCAGGAGGTAGCTAAAATCCTCCTAAAAGAGACTGTCCCCCAGTTCGGCCTGCCCACCACAATCCACAGCGATAATGGACCTACATTCGTGGCGGACATTATACAAACTCCTTCCACATCACTTGGAAGCTTCACACTGCTTACCGGCCTTGAAGCTCAGGGAAAGTAGAGTGAATGAATTGCACCCTCAAGGGAACCTCAACCAAGTTCTGTCAGGAAACAGACCTCCTATGGCCAAACCTTTTGCCCCTGGCCATCAGGCATGCCTGTTGCACAGCAGGAACTCAAGGTTTCTCCCCTTTTGAAATAATATATGGGAGCCCCCCCTCCATGTCTAGGGAGTCTCCCAGGGAACCTAACACCAAATAGTGGAGAAGGGAAGAAGAGAGCAACTTCATGCGTTAGGGGCCACCCTAAATAAGTTAAACTGTATACCATAGAGAGGGCCCCAATCTCTTTAGGATCCCCTGTACAAACTTTCTCATTAGGGGACTCCGTCTGAGTCAAATATTGGAAGAAAGACCCTCTCAAATGACAGTGGACTGGGCCTCATACCATTATTCTGACCACCCCTACTGCCCTCAAGGTCACCGATATCATGGGTTCACCACTCCAGAGTCAAGAGAGCGAACCTTGAGGAGCCCCACAACTTGGAAGACTGACCCAAGTCCAACAATCCCACTCAATGTCACCTTTCAGAGAGTCCTAGATTCTTAGGATCTTTAGCCCTACTCAAGCCACATCCCGGAAGCTGACTGGTCTACACACAGCAGAAGCTTGAGGAATCGCTGTTCTGATAAGGTAGACTGTCCTTACTCATTGCCATAAGGTTGGCAGAGGTTACCCCAGAAAGCTGGAAAAACATCAAGAGGTTCCAGTTTTCACTTTCCTTCCTCTTAAGAATAGGATGTTCTGTTGGTATTGATTGCCTCTAATATGGGCCCCATTTGTGTCTAAGAAAAGCATGGATCCAGGACCCAGAAGCAGTGCAGGATGACTCAACATGGTACATGGACATCGCAACGCCATTTCCACAGCCCGCATGCAACTGCATGAGGGGGCTCCGGAGGCCCCCCGTACCCTAGCCCAAAGAGGAGGCCGGCCTAGAAACCAAACGCTAAGCCTGGCCAGCACCTTCCCATGCGCCCTCAACTCAGCCCTCTGGGTGGACCATTACACTGCTGGCGGATCCGTTCCTGGAGCGTCCTGGGATCTTACTCGAACCCTAACCCCAACCCTACACCTAACCCCAAACCTAGCCCTACCCCTAAGGCTCTGCACAACTGTACACGTGAGCCGGCCCCGCGAATGGGCCCTCACCTAAGCCCTCCAGTAAGATCACGGGACTGGGGCCCGCTTCGGCCCTGGCGACTCCCTGGAAGGAACCTTAACCCTAGCCAAAGCTCCCTCCCCAGGGGGACCCGAGTACTTGGTCTGCTAATAGCATGGGCCCTGGACCCGGATGCAGTGCAGGGTGACTCGGCATGCCACGTGGAACATCACTATGACATTTCCAAAGCCTGAATGGAGCTGCACAAGGGGGCTCCAGAGGCCCCCCCTGTACCCTCGCCCCAAGTGTAGGCCGGCCTTTGAAGCCAAGGAATAAGGCTGGTCGCCACCCTCTCATGCTTCCTCCACTCACCCCTCTGGGGAGACTACCGCTCCCCTGGGGTTTCAGTGCCTGGATCCCCCTGTTCTCTGATCCTAACCCTAACCCTACACCCAACCCCTAGACTGTGGAAGCCTACAGCTGACCCGCTCCCGCACGTGCGCCCTCAGTACAGCTGTCCAGGGTGATCACGTGACTGGTGCCACTTCTGCCCTTGAGACTCCCACGGACGGAAGCCTAACTGTAGCCAAGGCACGGTACCCATGAAGACCCGAGTTTTTGGTCTGAGTTCACCATGGGAACGGGGCCTAGAAGTGGTGCAGACTTCATCAGCATGGAACATGGAACATCACCATGACATTCACAAAGCCCGGCGACAGCAACAGAAGGGTGTCCTGTGGCCCCACAGAAACAGAGTCCACAGAGGAGGCTGGCCCTTGATCCCAAAGCTAAGACTGGCTGGTGCATTCCCACGTGCTCTCGACTCAGTCCTCTGGGTGGACCACTGCACTGCTGGGGCATTCATTTCTGGAAGGTCCGGGGATCGTACTCTGACCCTAACCCCAACCCTCCACCTATCCCTAACCCTAGCCCTACTCCTGAGGCTCCCTGCCACGCTACATCTAAACAGGCCTCAAGCATGGGCCCCTCACTTCGGCCCTTCAGGGATCACCGGAATGGTGTTGTTTCTGCCCTGGTGACTCCTGTGGACGGAATCCTGTCCCTAGGCAAAGGTCCCTACCCATGGGTACCCGAGACCTGGATCTGAGAAGAGCATGGGCCCTGGTTCCAGAAGTGGTGCAATGTGACTCGGCGTGGCACATGGAACATCACCATCCCATTTCCACAGTGCAGACGAAGCTGCACAAGGGGCATCTGGAGGCCAAACCGTAGCTTAGCCCAAAGAGGAGGCGGGCCTCTGAAGACAAGGTCGAAGGCTGGCTACCAGGCTCCCATGTGCCCTCCACTCAGCCCTCCAGGGGGGACAACCACACCGCTGGGGGTTCAGTGCCTGGAGACCCCTGGGCATGACCCTGAACCTAAACCTAAATCTAAACCTAAACCTTACTCTACACCTAGAACGACCTCTCAGTGGCACCCTACAGCTGACCGCGCCCCTGCGTGCACCCTCACTTCAACTCTCCACGTAGATCACGGGACTGGAGCAACTTTGCCTCTGGCAACACCCCTGTACAGAACCCTAACCCCAGACAAGGGTCTGTCCCCATGGGTACCCAAGTCCTATTTTCTAGAACACCAAGTACATGGTGCCCAGAAGCGGTGCAGGCTTCCTCAGCATGGAACGTGGAACATCACCATGACATTCGCAAAGCCCGGTTAAAGATACACAAAGGGTGTCCTGAGGCCCCACCATAGGCTGGCCCATGGTTAAGTCTGGTCAGCAGCATCCTATGCGCCGTCAATTCAGCCCTCTGAGTGGATCACTGCACTGCTGGATGATCCGTTCCAGGAGCGACCTGGAACCATTCTCTAACCCTAACCCTAACCCTCCAACTAAGCCTAAACCTCAGCCTACCCGTCGCTTATTGCAAAGCTACACCTGATCCAGCCCCTTGCAAGGGCCCCCACTTCAGCCCTCCAGGGATATCACGAAACTGGTGTCGCTTCTGCCCTGGATGGAACCCCAAATGTTGCCAAGGCTATGTCCCCATGGATACCCAAGTCCTAGGTCTGAGTACACCACGAACATGGGGACCAGAAACGGTGGAACCTTCACCAGCATGGAACATGGAACATCACCATGACATTCACAATACCCGGGGAAAGCTGCATGACGAGTATCTTGAGGCCCCACCGAATCCACTCCTCACTGAGCAGGCTGGCGGTTGAACACAAATGCTAAGCCTGGCCTGCATCTACTCACACGCCGTCAACTCAGCCTCTCCACGGCCCGCCTGGGGGATCCGATCCTGGAGCAACCGGGAATCGTACTCTAACGCAGACCCCAAAGCTCCACCTAACCCTAACCCTAGCCCTACCCCTGAGGCTCACAGCAACCCTACACCTCACCTGGCCTTGCATATGGGTGCTCACATCAGCCCTCCAGGGAGATCACGGGACTGGTGTCGCTTCTGCCCAGGCAACTCCCCTAGACGGTACCCTAACCCTTGCCAAGGCTCCCTCCCCATTTTTACACAAGTCCTGAAACTGAGCAATGCTAGACCTGGGGCGAGAAGCGGTGCAGTGTGACTCAGCGTGACACATGACACATCACCATGCCATTTCCACAGCTTGGACGGGCTGCACGAGGGGGCTCCAGAGGCCACCCTGTACCATAGCCCAAAAAGGAGGCTAACACTTGAAGCCAAGGTAGAAGGCTAGCTGCCAGCCTGCCACGCGCCCTCCACTCAGCCTTCCAGGGAGACTACCGCACGGCTAAGAGTTCAGCACTTGGATCCTCCTGGGCTATTTTCCTAACCCTAACACTAAACCTACACTTAACCCTAAACTGACACCTAGCCCGACTTCTCAGCAGAACCCTGGAGCTAACCCAAACCCATGCATGCATTCTCACTTCAGCCCTCCAGGGAGATCATGAAACGTGTTGCTTCTGCCCTGGTGACTTCCCTGGATGGAACCCTAACCCTAGCCAAGGCTCTGTCCCCATGAGGCCCCAAGTCCTGCGTCTGAGAAAAGCATGGACCCGGGGCCAAGAAGCGGTGCATGGTGACTCAATATGGCACATGCAACATCACAATGCCATATCCGCAGCATGGATGGGGCTGCAAGAGAGGGTCGCGGAGGCACCCATGTAACCTACCCTAAGAAAAGGCCGGCCCATTAACCCAAACGCTAAGCCTGGCAGGCACCTTCCCATGCGCCCTCCACTCAGCCCTCTGGGTGGACCACTGCACTGTTGGCAGATCCGTTCCTGGATCATCCTGAGATCTTACTCTACCCAAAATGCAACCCTACCCATAAACTTCACCCTACCCACCCCTAGTGCTCATAGCAACCCTACACCTGAGCCGGGTCCTTGCGTGGGCCTGGACTTCAGCTCTCCTGGGAGATCACTGGTCTGGTGTAATTTCTGCCCCAGCGACTCCCCTGAACTGAAACCTAACCCTAGCCAAGGTTCTCTCCCCATGGAGCTCCAGGTCCTGGGTCTGGGAAAAGCACGAACCCAGGGCCCAGAGGCGGTGCGTAGTGATTCGCTGTGGCACATGGAACGTCACAATGCCAATACCACAGGTCGGATGGAGCTGCATGTGGAGGCTCTGGAGATCCCCTTTTCCCTAGCCCAAAGAGGAGGCCAGCCATTGATCTCCAACGACAAGCCTTACCGTCATCTTCCCATGTGCCCTCAAACCAGCCCTCTGGGTGTACCCTTGCACTCCTGGCGGATCCGTTCCTGGATTGTCCTGAGATCTTACTCTAACCCTAAGCCCGACCCTACTCCAAAACCTCACCTTACCCCTACCCCTAAGGCTCATGGCAAACCTACATCTGAGCCAGTCCTGTGCATAGGCTCTCATGTCA
>CM053579.1:116192-194830 GCA_028646485.1 Cryptoprocta ferox
GGAGGTCACTTGTGGGGAAGAGCACTGGGTGTTATATGGAAACCAACCTGACAATAAACTAAAAAGTTAATAAATAAAAAATATACAAAAAAAAAGAGGAAAAAGTAATAAAAACGTGTAAATAAATGGATGTCACTATGTCCACAAAAACTTTATTTACTAAAACCGTTGGAAGGCTAATTTGGTCCTCAGGCTTTGCTCTAAATTATAATGCTAAGATTATATCCCTCTTCTTTCTGATAGAATTTTCCACTTTTAAGGAGACATTCTGTATCTGCCCAATTCGGTAACCGCCAGTCATAAGTGGCTATTGAACATTTCAGATGTGCCTAGTGAGAGTGAAGAATTTAAATTTTATGTAATTTTAATTATTTTACATTTACACACTCACGTGACTAGTTGCCTTCTTGGACTGCACAGCCCATTTATTTTCTTTTTTTCTTTTTTTAATCTGAGAGGACAACTAAAGAATTTCCTTCTATTGTTAATAAAGAAAATTTATGTTGAAGATTTTCAAAGTGCAAAATTTGAAAAGGTCGGAAAACTTTACACTATAATTATAGAAATATTATATTTAAAAGACAATTTAACCTCAAAAAAGACTATTAATATCAGTTTATAGCTTATAATATACATATACATAAATATAAATATACAACACATACCTGAATTTACACATTTCAAAGGTTCCTTTTCCTCAAGAGAAATTCTCAGAAAGAATGGAGATGTGAGAAAAATATGGATAAAATATATATCATTTGCTCCTTCTATATATTTTGTTCTGATTCAATAAACGAGACTGATGCCATTCTATACAGAAGTTTTGGAAATATATGTGGTATTCATTATATTATAAAGCATTTTTCTAAAAGGATGACAGTGTTATTGGATGAGAAGAACCTGAGCTATGTAATTGTTTTGAGTTCTAGACCCAACTTCATCAGTTACTAATTAATATTTCCAAAATATTTTAAAAAATGAGATAAGGGAAATATATCTGGATGGCAGGAGAAAAAAAAGAAGAAAAGAAAAAAGGGGAAAAAAAGGCAGCTCTCCCGTGCGGATGGGCGTGGTTTGGTTTAGGTAGGTCAGGTCTCGGGGGCTGCTCTCCGAGGCCCCGCCTTGGTGGTTTCAGGGAGACGAATGGCGGCGCTTCAAGCTCTGCTGGAACCAAGCGTTGCAAGCCGCTCTTCTGAGTCCGATCTCCCTGTGCCTCGGACGAGCCAAGCTGTATTTTCCAATCTCCGCCTCACTTCCAAATCCTAGTCCATGCAGTTCAACACTGCCACTGGAGATGAGATGCGCTCCTGCTGGCGGCCGGCCTCCCAGCCGGGATTGTGCAGGTGGCGGGACCGTCTTTCCCGGTGCCGCCTGGAATGGGCGCCGCCACCGGTGTCGCGCAGGAGGCGGGGCCGCCTTTCCCAGTGCCGCCATGCCCAAGGAAGAATTTCTCTCCCCGCGCCCAGCGGTTATATATGGGGAGACAATGTCTTTCTCCGTCCTGGGGCGAGTTTTTTCTCTTCTTTAGAGATGGTTCTATGAGCGTTTTCAGTCTCTCTTTCTCTTTCCCTTGTCTCTCCAGGGCACAGCACGCTCTCCCTGTGTTGGGTTGGGGCTCCCACCCCCTGCACCTCTGGGGCCCAGCCCGTCCTCCAATTTCCCAGTTCACAATCACTCACTCGGGCATCTTTGAGGTTGTCTTCTTTCTGGAGTCCGTTTCTTCTCTTCCCCCACTTGCAAATCAGAGTATTGTCCCTTCAGTCCTTCTCAGTTCAATAGATGCGGGCGGGCAAAGATTACAGAGCTCCCTACTTCTCCGCCATCTTGCCCTCCCTCTGGTTTTCTTTTTCAAGATTGCTTTGGCTATTCAGGGTCTTTTCTGGTTCCATACAAATTTTAGGGTTGGTTGTTCTAGCTCTGTGAAGAATGCTGGTGTTATTTTGATAGGTATTGCATTGAATATGTAGATTGCTTTGGGTAGTATTGACATTTTAACAATATTTGTTCTTCCTGTCCAGGAGCATGGAATGTTTTCACTTTTTTTTTTCTATCTTCTTCAATTTCTTTCATCAGCTTTCTATAGTTTTCAGTCTATAGATTTTTCACCTCTTTGGTTAGATTTATTCCTAGGTATTTTTATGAGTTTGGGTGCAATTGTAAATGGGATTGATTCCTTGATTTCTCTTTCTGTTGCTTCATTGTTTGTGTATAGGAATGCAACCGATTTCTGTGCATTGATTTAATATCCTGCAATTTTGATGAATTCATGGATCAGTTCTAGTAGGTTTTTGGTGAAATCTTTTGGGTTTTCCATATACAGTATCATGTCATCTGCGAAGAGTGAAAGTTTGACCTCCTCCTGGCCGATTTGGATGCCTTTTATTTCTTTGTGTTGTCTGATTGCTGAGGTTAAGATGATCAATACTATGTTGAATAACAGTGGCAAGAGTGGGCATCCCTGTCTTGTTCCTGACCTTAGGGGGAAAGCTCTCAGATTTCCCCGCCTTGAGGATGGTATTAGTGTTGGGTCTTTCATATATGGCTTTTATGATCTTGAGGTATGATCCTTCTATCCCTACTTTCTGGAGGATTTTTATCAAGAAAGGATGCTATATTTTTTCAAATGTTTTCGCAGCATCTATTGAGAGGATCATGAAGTTCTTGTCCTTTCTTTTGTAAATGTCATGATTCACACTGATTGTTTTTGTGGATATTGAACCAGCCCTGGATGCCAGGTATAAATCCCACTTGCTCGTGGTGAATAAATTTTTAATGTACTGTTGGATCTGCCAGCAGTCCACTGCTGGACCCAGAGGGCTGAGTTGAGGGTGCATGGAACAGTGCCGGCCAGGCTTAGTGTTTGGTTTCAAGGGCCCGCCTCCTCTATGGGCCCGACTATGGTGGGACCTCAGGACACCCCTCGTGAAGCTATTTCTAGGCTTTGTGAAAGTCATTGTGATGTTACACGTTGCATGCTGATGCAGCCTGTCCCGCTTCTGGGCCACATGTCCGTGGTGTTCTAAGACCTAGGACTCAAGTCCCCATGGGAACAGAGCCTTGGCTAGAGTTAGGGTTCCTTCAGGGCACCAGGGCAGTCACCAGGGCAGGAGCGGCACCAGTCCCGTGATCTCCCTGAAGGGAGGGCACATGTGCGGGTGCAGGTCAGGTGTAGGGTTACTACTAGAGGTAGGGCTAGGGGTCAGGTTAGGGTTGGGTGTAGGGTTAGAGATAGGGATAGGAGTAGTACCAAGGAGGCTCCAGGCGCTGAACCCCCAGCAGTGCAGTGGTCTCCCCAGAGGGCTGAGGTGAGGGTGCATAGGAGTGTGCCAGTTAGCCTTCGACTTTGGCTTCAAAGGCCAGCCACCTCTTTGGGCTAGGTTACAGGTAGACCTCAGGAGGCCCCTCGGGCAGCTCCATCCAGCCTTTGTAAATGGCATGGTGATGTTCCATGTGCCACGCTGAGTCACCCTGCACTGCTTCTTGGACCCAGGTCTGCGGTTTTCTCAGACCACGGAATTGGGTCCCCAAGGGGACAGAGCACCTTGGCTAGGGTTAGGGTTGCATGAGTGGGAATCGCCAAGGCAGAAGCACTCCAGTCCTGTATCTCCCTGGGGGGCTGAAAGGAGAGCACATGTGTGGGGCTGGCTCAGGTGTAGAGTTACGGTGAGCCTTAGGGGTAGGTCTAGGGTTAGGGTTAGGAATAGGGTTGGGGTTAGGGTTAGAGTAAGATCCCAGGAAGCTCCATGAAAGGATAAGCCAGTAGTGCAGCGGTACATCCAGAGAGCTGAGTTGAGGGCACATGGGAAGGGGCCAGCCAGGCTTAGCATTTGGGTCAAGGGCCGGCCTCCTCTTTGGGCTATTGTATAGGGGGGCCTCCAAAGCCTTCTCATGCAGCTCCATCCGGGCTGTGAAAATGACATACTGATGTTCCATGTGCCACACCGAGCCATCCTGCACCGACTCTGGGCCCCGGGTCCTTGCTTTTCTCAGACCCAGGAGTTGGATCTCCAGTGGGACAGAGTCTTGGCTAGGGTTGGGTTTCCATCCAGGGGAGGCGCCAGGGCAGAAACGACACCAGTCCAGTGCGAGTTCGAGCTCCACACTGGGCTCAGTACTGTCGGCTTGGAACTCTGAGCCTACCTCAGAACCTCTGTCTCCCTCTCTCTCTGCCCCTTCTCCATTTGTGTTCTCTCTCTCTCTCTCTCTCTCTCTCTCTCTCTCTCTCAAAAACAAACATTAAAAAGTGTTAAATCAGCCATGTCCTGGATGTCTCTTTTCACTTTCCCTGCTGAAGAAGCATGCATCAGTCTCATCCATTATCCTTTTATGATGTTTGGAATTCCTGACAACACATACCAGATTTCCCTAGCCAGCCTCGATTGGGACGTGCAGAATTTCTTCTACCAGCCTGACACCTCTCATACACAGAGACACTGGGTTCCTAGAGAGATCCCACATGCTCCCAGAAACTGGGCTGTAACCGTGGACACCAGCACTGTCCCATCGTCTTCTGGTGGCATTTCAATGGGCTCATCATTCTCATCTTTGGTTACCCGAGTATCCTCTGACATCTTGTCTTCTTTTCCCCCAGGAAACCTAGCAGGGAAGCCGAAGCAGCGAGGGATCCAGGAGCAACCCAGCTACAGCTTCGTCCCCACAAAATGGCCGTCTTGTAACTCTTTCTGGAAGAGGACAGAACACCACCCCCACCACCCCCACCACCAGCGTTTCATAGCCCTGCACTACATATTGAGAAAACAACCATCCACCCCCAAAGGAAACCCTCGTCATGGTCCATGTAGAGTACGTACAGCGTGGACCAAGTCTTTTGGATACATAAGCGATGTTGTACTTTTGACTGGTAAGTCCAATGTAAATCGCTCGAAGGTTCTTTGCTTCTACGAGGTCACTCCAACCAAAGTTGTTGGCCCATGTGGAGATCTCTTGTCCGAATGATTGTATTGGTGTAGTCTCCTTGGGCCAGCTAGTTACAGCTCCCTAGGTTCTTCCTGTTTTCGTATCCTATTCTGGCCTCTTCAGGGAAAGGTCGAAGAGACACCATTCCTGAGATCTCCCTGGAGGGCTCAAGGGAGGATCCATGTGCGGGGCTGGCCAGGGATAGGGTTGCAGGGAGCCTTAGGGGTAGGGCTAGGGTTAGGGCTAGGTGTAGCATTTTGGTTAGGGTTAGAGTAAGATCAAAGGATGCTCCCGGAACGGATCCGCCTGCAGTGCAGTGTCCACCCAATGGGCTGACTTTAAGGCGCATGGGAAGTTGCTGGCCAGGCTTAGCGTTTGGGTTCAAGGGCTGGCATCCCCTTTGGGCTAGGGTATAGGGGGCCTCTGGAGTCCCCTCCTGCAGCTCCATGAGGGCTCAGGAAATGTCATGGTGATATTCTATGTGCCATGCAGAGCAGAGGCACACTGCACTGCTTCTGGGCCCTGGGTCTGTGCTTTTCTCAGACTCAGGACTCAGGGCCCCTTAGGGACAGAGCCTTGTCTAGGGTTAGGGCTCCATTCAGGGGAGTTGCCAGGGCAGAAGTGTCACCAGTCCTGTGATCTCCCTGGAGGGCTGAAGTCGGGCCCATGTGCAGGGCCGGCTCAGGTGTAGGATTGTGGTGTGCCTTGGGGTAGGCCTAGGGTTAGGATTAGGTGTAGGTTTGGGGTTAGGGTTAGAGTAAGATCCCAGGACGCTCCAGGAATGGATCCCCAGCAGTGCAGTGGTCCACCCAGAGGGCTGAGTTAAGGGCTCATGGGAAGATGCCTGCCAGGCTTAGCGTTTGGGTTCAAGGGCTGGCCTCCTCCTTGGGCTAGTGTACAGGATGACCTTGGGAACCCCCTCATGCAGCTCCATGCACACCGTCGATGGTGATATTCCATTACCACGCTGAGGGACCCTGCACTGCTTACGGGCCCTAGTTCTGAGCTTTTCTCATACGCAGGATTTGGGGCCGTTTAGGGACAGAGCCTTGGCTAGGGGCAACCGACTTCTGTGCATTGATTTTATATCCTGCAATTTTGATGAATTCATGGATCAGTTCTAGCAGTTTTTTGGTGAAATCTTTTGGGTTTTCCATATACAGTATCATGTCATCTGCGAAGACTGAAAATTTGACCTCCTCCTGGCTGATTTGGATGCCTTTTATTTCTTTGTGTTGATTGATTGCTGAGGTTAAGACGATCAATACTATGTTGAATAACAGTGGCAAGAGTGGGCATCCCTGTCTTGTACCTGACCTTAGTGGAAAAGCTCTCAGATTTCCCCCCCTTGAGGATGATATTAGTTTTGGGTCTTTCATATATGGCTTCTATGATCTCGAGGTATGATCCTTCTATCCCTACTTTCTGGATGGTTTTTATCAAGAAAGGATGCTATAAAGGGGTGCCTGGGTGGCTCAGTCGGTTGAGCATCCGACTTTGGTTCAGGTCATGTTCTCACGGTTTGTGGGTTTGAGCCCCGCATCGGGCTCGTGTGCTGACCGCTAGCTCAGAGACTGGAGCCTGCTTCGGATTCTGTGTCTCTTTCTCTGCCTCTCCCCTGTTCACGCTCTGTCTCTCTCTGTCTCTCAAAAATAAATTTAAAAAATGTAAAAAAATAAAATAAAGGGTGCTATATTTTGTGAAATGTTTTCACAGCATCTATTGAGAGGATCATGTAGTTCCTGTCCTTTCTTTTATAAATGTCATGATTTACATTGATTGTTTTTGCAGATATTGAACCAGCCCTGGATGCCAGGTATAAAACCCACTAGCTTCTGGTGAATAATTTTTTAATGTAGTGTTGGATCTGCCAGCAGTCCACTGCTGGACCAGGAGGGATGAGTTGAGGGCACATGGAACAGTGCCAGCCAGGCTTAGTGTTTGGTTTCAAGGGCCCGCCTCCTCTATGGGCCTGGCTATGGTAGGACCTCAGGACACCCCTCGTGCAACTATTTCTAGGCTTTGTGAATGTCATGGTGATGTTCCACATTGCATGCTGATGCAGCCTGCCCTGCTTCTGGGCCACATGTCCATGGTGTTCTCAGACCTAGGACTCAGGTCCCTGAGGGGACAGAGCCTTGGCTAGCGTTAGGGTTCCATCAGATGGAGTTGCCAGGGCAGAAGCGACACCAGTCCCGTGATCTCCCTGAAGGGCTGAAAGAAGAGCATGCGTGGGTGCAGGTCAGGCGTAGGGTTACCACTAGCGGTAGGGCTAGGGGCCAGGTTAGGGTTGGGTGTAAGGTTAGGGTTAGGAGTGGATCCAAGATGGCTCCAGATGCTAAACACCCGGCAGTGCAGTGGTCTCCCCAGAGGGCTGAGGTGAGTGTGCATGGGAGAGTGTGGGTCAGCCTTTGGCTTTGGTTTCAAAGGCCAGCCTCCTCTTTGGGCTAGGTTACAGGTAGACCTCAGCAGCTCCCTTGTGCAGCTCCATCCAGGCATTGGCAATGGCATGGTGATGTTCCATGTGCCATGCCAGTCATCCTTCACTGCTTCTAGGCCCCAGGTCTGAGGTTTTCTCAGACCGCAGAATCGGGTCCCCAAGGGGAGAGAGACTTGGCTAGGGTTAGGGTTGCGTCTGGGGGAGTCACCAGGGTAGAAGCCACACCAGTCCTGTGATCTCCCTCGAGGCCTGAGAGGAGAGCAAAAGGCGCGGATGCGGGTCAGGTGTAGGGATACGACTAGAGGTAGGGCTAGTTGTCAGGTGAGGGCTGGGGGTAGGGTTAGGGTTACGGTTAAGATCAGAGCCCAAGAGGCTCCAGGCGCTGAACCCCCGGCAGTGCAATGGTCTTCCCGCAGGTCAGAGGTGAGGGCGGATGGGAGGGGGCTGGTCAGATGTAGGCTTTGGCTTCAAAGGCCAGTCTCCTCTTTGGGCTAGGGTACAGGAGGTCCTCAAGAGCTCCCTCTTGCAGCTCCCTCTGGGCTATGGAAATAGCACGGTAGGTTCCATGTGCCACTCCGAGTGACCTGCACGGCTTCTGGGTCCCAAGTCCGTGCTTTTCTCAGACCCATTACTCGGATAGAGGGTTGTGGTCAGCCTTAGGGTTGAGGGCGCATGGGAAGATGCTGGCCAGGCTTAGCGTTTGGGTTCAAGTGCCAGCCTCCTATATGGGCTAGGGTACAGGGGGGCCTCCGAGACCCCTCGTGCAGCTCCATGCAGGCTGTGGAAATAGCATGGTGATGTTCCATGTGCCATGCCGAGTCACCCTGCACCACTTCTGGGCTTTGGGTCTGTGCTTTTCTCAAGACACAGGACTCGGGGCCCCATGGGGATAGAGCCTAAGCTAGGGTTAGGGTTCCCTCTGCGGAGTCACCAGGGAAGAAGAGACACCAGTGCCATGGTTTCCCTGGAGGGCTGAATTGAGGGCCCATGCACGGGGCCAGCTCAGGTGTAGGGTTGTGGTGAGCCTTAAGGGTAGGGCTAGGGTTAGGGTTGGGTGAAGGGTTGGGGTAAGGATTAGAGTAAGATCACAGGATGCTCCAGGAACGGATCTGCCAGCCGTGGAGTGGTCCACCAAAAGGGATGACTTAAGGGCACATGGGAAGGTGCTGGTCAGGCTTAGCGTTTGGTTCAAGGGCCGGCCTCCGATATGGGCTAGGGTACAGGGGGGCATTTGGAGCCCCCTTGTGCAGCTCCATGTGGGTGGTGGAAATGGCATGATGATGTTCCATGTGCCACGCCGAGTCACCCTGTAGTGCTTCTGGGCCCTGGGTACATGCTTTTCTCAGACCCAGTACTCAAGGCCCCATGGGGACGGAGCCATGGCTAGGGTTAGGGTTCCGTCTTTGGGGTCGCCAGAACCCAAGAGACACCAGTGCCATGATCTCCCTAGAGGGCTGAAGTGCGGGCCCATGGGCGGGACCGACCAGCTCAGGTGTAGGGTTTTGGTGAGCCTTAAGTGTAGGACTAGGGTTAGGGTTAGGTGTAGGGTTAGGGTTAGAGTAAGATCCCAGGAAGTTCCAGGAATGGGTCCTTCAGCAGTGCAATGGTCGACCCAGAGGGCTGAGTTGAGGGCACATGGGAAGGTGCCGTCCAACTTAGCATATTGTTTTAGGGCTGGCCTCCTCTTTGGGCTAGGGTACAATGGGGCCTCTGGAGCTTGCTCGTGCAGCTCCATGTGGGCTGTGGAAATGGCATGGTGATGGTCCATGTGCCTTGCTGAGTCACCTTGCACCACTTCTGTTCCCTGAGTCCGTGCTTTTCTCAGACACAGGTCTCGGGACCCCATGGGGACAGAGCCTTTCTTGGGTTGGGTTCCTTCCAGGGGAGTCACCAGGGCAAAAGCGACACCAGTCCTGTGATCTCCCTGGAGGGCTGAAGTGAGGGCCCATGGGTGGGGCCGGCAATGGTGTAGGGTTGTGATGAGCCTTTGGGTTAGGGTTGGGGTTAGGTGTAGGGGTGGAGTTAGGTTTTGAGTAATATCTTAGGATGCTCCAGGAATGGATCACCAGCCATGCAGTGGTCCACCCAGAGGGCTGAGTTGAGGGTGCTGGGAAGTTGCCAGTCAGGCTTAGGGTTGGCTTTCAAGGGCCGACTTCCTCTTTGGGCTAGGGTACAGTGGTGCCTCCGGAGCCCACTTGAGCAGCTCCATGCGGGCTGTGGAAATGGCATGGTGATATTCCATGTGTCCCACCGAGTCACCCTGTACTGCTTTCAGGCCTGGATCCATGTTTTCTCAGATTCAGGACTCCATGCTCCATGGGGACAGAGTCATGGCTAGGGTTAGGGTTCCATCCAAGGGAGTCTCCAGGGTTGAAGTGACACGAGTCCAGTGAACTCCCTGGAAGGCTGAGTTGAGGGCCCATGCGCAGGGCTGGCTCAGGTGTAGGGTTGTGGTGAGCCTTAGAGGCAGGGCTAGGGTTAGAGTAGGTGTAGGGGTGAGGTTAGAATTAGAGTAAGATCCCAAGATCCCAGGGTGCTCCAGGAACAGATCTACCAACTCTGCAGTGGTCCCCCCAGAGGGATGACTTGAGGGTGTATGGGAATGTGCGAGCCAGGCTTAGCATTTGGTTTCAAAGGCTGGCCTCCTCTTTGGGCTAGCATGCAGGGGTGCCTCCAGAACCCCCTCGTGCAGCTCCATGTGGGCTGTGGAAATGACATGGTGATGTTCCATGTGCCATGCCAAGTCACCCTGCATGGCTTTTGGGCCCTGGGTCTGTGCTCTTCTCAGAACCAGGACTCTGGTACCCATGGGGCAGAGCCGTGGCTACGGTTGGGGTTCCATCCAGAGGAGTAGCCAGTGCAGAAGTGGCACAAGTCCCCTGATCTTCTGGGAGGGGTGAAGTGAAAGCCCATGTGTGGGGCCAGCTCAGGTGTAGGTTTGCAGTGAGCCTCAGGGGTAGTTCTAGGGTTAGGGTTAGGTGGAGAGTTGGTGTTAGGGTTAGAGTATGATCCATGCACGCTCCAGGAACGGATCCCCCAGCAGTGCAGTGGTTCACCCAGAGGTCTGAGTTGAGGGCGTGTTGGGAGGTGCCTGCAGGGCTTAGCTTTGGGTTCAAGGGTCACCCTCCTCTGCGGGAATGGCTACAATGTGGCCTCGGGACACCCGTCATGCAGATGCTGCCAGGTTTTACGAATGTCATCGTGATATTCCACGCTCCATTCTGATAAAGCGTGCACCGCTTCTGGACCCTGTGTAAGTGGTGCTCTCAGACCTAGGACTTGGGTCTGTATGGAGACAGAGCCTTGGCCAGGGTTAGGGTTCTGTACAGGACAGTCGCCAAGGCCGAGGTGACACAAGTCCCCTGATCTCCCTGGAGGGCTGATGTGAGGGCACATGCACAAATGCGGGTCAGCTGTAGATTTCCACTGAGAATTAGGCCTTGGTGTCAGGTTAGGATTAGGTGTAGTGTTAGGGATAGGGTTAGGATCAGAGCCCAGGAGGCTCCAGGCGCTGAACCCCCAATGTTGCTTTTGTCCCCCGACGGACTGAGTGGAGGGTGCATAGGAGGCTGGCGGCCAGCCTTTGGTTTTGGATTCAATGGCTGGCCTCCTCTTTGGGCTAGGGTAGAGGGGATCCTTCCTGGCCCCCTCGTGCAGCTCCGTCCAGTCTGTGGAAATGGCATATGATGTTCTGTGTGCCCCACTGAGTCACCCCACACCGCTTCTGGGCACCGGGCCTCGGCTTTTCTCAGACCCAGGATCAGGTCTCCATAGGGATAGAGCCTTGGCTAGGATAAGGGTTCCGTCCAGGGGAGTCACCAGGGTAGAAGTGACAGCAGTCCAGTGATCTCCATGGAGGGCTGAAGTGAGGACCCAGGTGTGGGGCCGGCTCAGGTGTAGATTTGAAGTGAGCCTCAGTGGTAGGGCTCGGTAAAGGAATAGGTGGAGGGTTTGTGTTAGGGTTAGAGTATGAACCCGGGATGCTCCAGGAATGTATCCCCCACCAGTGCAGTGGTTCACCCAGAGGGCTGAATTCAGGGCATGTGGGAAGGTGCCAGCCAGGCTTACCTTTGGGTTCAAGGGCCAGCCTCTGCTGTGGGCCTGGGAATGGTGGGGCCTCAGGAAACCCATTGGGCAGCTGTCGCCGGGCTTTGTGAATGTCATGGTGATGTTCCAAGTTCCATGCTGATGAAGCCTGCTCTGTTTCTTGGCAGCATGTTGCTGGTGTTATGAGACCTAGGACTCAGGTCCCAATTGGGGGGATCTTGTCTAGGGATAAGGTTCCATTCAGGGGAGCCACCAGGGCAGAGGTGACACACATCACATGATTTCCTTGGAGGGATGAAGTGAGGGCGAACGCGAGGTCAGAGGTCAGCTGTAGGGTTTTGCCAGAGGTTGGGCACAGTTCAGGTTAGGATTAGGCACAGGGCTAGTGTTAGGGTTAGGATCCGAGCACAGGAGACTCCAGACTCTGAACTTTCAGTGGTAAGGTGGTCTCCCCAGAGGGCTGAGTGAAGGGCGCATGGGAAACTGGTGGCCACCATCGGCCTTGGCTTCAAAGGCCTGCCTCCTCTTTGGGACAGGTTACAGGGTGGCCTCCAGAGCCCCCTTGTGCAGATTTGTCCACGCTGTGGAAATGACATGGTGATGTTCCATGTGCCACACTGAGTCACCCTGCACCACTTCTGGCCCCCAGTACAGATTTCCTTAGACGGATCCAATAGCAGAGGAGGTCTACCCAAAGGGCTGAGTTGAGGGCATGTAGGAAGGTGCCTGTCAGGCTTAGCTTTGAGTTCAAGAGCCAGCCTCCTCTGTGGGCCCACCAACGGTGGGGCCTGAGGACAGCTGTCGTGCAGCTGTCGCCGGGCTTTGCAAATGTCATGGTGATGTTCCACGTTCCATGCTGATGAAGGTTCCACCTCCTTGGGGCCCCGTGTCTGTGGTGTTCTCAGACCTTGGACCAGGGTCCCCATGGAGACAGAACCTTGGCTATGGTTAGGGTTCCGACCAGGGGAGTTGCCAGGGCCAAAGCAGCACCAGTCCCCTGATCTCCCTGGAGGGCTGAAGTGAGGGTGCGTGCGCGGGTCAGCTGTAGGTTTCCACTGAGAAGTCCCTCTAGGTTTCGGGTTAGGGTTAGGTGTAGGTTAGGGTTAGGGTTAGGATCAGAGCCCAGGAGTCTTCAGGCACTGAACCCCCATCAGTGTGATTGTCTCCCCGGAGGGCAGAGTGGAGGGCGTATGGGAGCCTGGTGGCCAGCCTTTGGCCTTGGGTTGAATGTCCAGCCTTCTCTTTGGGCTAGGTTATAGGGGGTTCCCGGGCCCCCTTGTGCAGCTCTGTCCAGGCTGTGTAAATGGCATATGATGTTCCATGTGCCATGCTGAGTAATCCCCCACAGATTCTGGGCCTGGGTCCATGTTTTTCTAAGACCCAGGGCTCAGGGCCCCATGGGGACAGAGCCTTGGCTAGGGTTATGGTTCCGCCCAGGGGAGTCACCAAGGCAGAATTGACATCATTCCCGTGATCTCCCTGGAGGGCTGACAAGAGGGACCAGGCGCAGGGCTGGTTCAGATGTAGCATGGAGGTGAGCCTCAGGGGCAAGGCAAGTGTTAGGGTTAGGTGGAGGATTGGGGTTAAGGTTATAGTACGATCCCCCAGCAGTGCAGTTGTCCATGCAGACGCCTGAGTTGAGGGCGCATGGTATGGTGCTGGACAGCCTTAGCATTTGGGTTCAAGGGCCAGCCTCCTCTTTGAGCTAGGGTAAGGGGTGCCTCTGGAGTCTGTTCGTGTAGCTCCATCCATGCTGTGGAAATGGCACTGTGATGTACTATGTGCCACACTGCACCAAACTGAACTGCTTCATGGCTTCGGGTCCATGCTTTTCTCAGAGCCAGGACTCAGAGTCCCATGGGTATAGAGCCTTGGCTAGGGTTAGGGTTCCATCCAGGGCAGTCGCCAGGGCAGAAGCAACATGAGTTCCATGATGCCCCTGGAGGGCTGAAGTGAGGTCCCATGGATGTGGCCAGCTCAGGAATACGGTTGCCGTGATCCTTAGGGGTAGGGCTAGGGTGAGTGTTATACGTGGGTTTGGGGTTAGGGTTAGATTAAGATTCCAGGAAGGTCTAGGAATGGATTCTTCAGCAGTGCAGTGGTCCACCCAGAGGGTTGAGTTGAAAACGCCTGGGAAAGTGCCAGCCAGTCTTAGCATTTGGGTTCAATGGCCGACCTCTTCTTTGGGCTAGGGTACATGAGAGCCTCTGAAAAGCCCACATGCAGCTCCATCTGGGCAGAGGAATGTCATTGTGGCCTTCCATCTTCCACGCCAAGTCATCCGAGTCACACCACACTGTTTCTGGGCCCCGGGTACGTACTTTTCTCAGACCCAGGACACGGGTCCCCATAGGAAATGAGCATTGTCTGGGGTTAGGGTTCTGTCCAGGGGAGTAGGGAGGGCAGAAGCAACACCAGTCCTTGAGTGCTGACGTCAGGGACCATGTGTGGGGCCGACTCAGGTGTAAGGTTGTGGTGAGCCTCAGGGGTAGGGCTATGGTCAGTGTTAGATATAGGTTTAGGGTTTGGGTTAGGGTCAGAGCCTAGGGGGCTCCAAGCACTGAACCCCCAGTGGTGCCGTGGTTTCCCCATAGGGCTGAGTGGAGGGTGCATGTGATGCTGGCAGCTAGCCTTCAGCATTAGCTTCAAATGCCAGCCTCCAATTTGGGCTAGGGTACAGGGGGTCCTCCAGAGCCTGCTTATGCAGCTCAGTCTGGTCTGAGAAAATGACATGGTGATGTTCCACGTGCCATGCTGAGTCACCCCTCACTGCATCTGGGCTCCAGTTCTGTGCTTTCTTAGACCCAGGACTCAGGACCACATGGGGACAGACCCTTAGCTAGGGTTAAGATTCCGTCCAGGGGAGTCGCTAGGGTAGAAGTGACACCACTCCCGTGATCTCCATGGAGAGCTGAAGTGAGGGCCCATGTGCAGGCCCGTATTAAGTGTAGGGTTGTGGTGATCCTTAGGGGTAGGTCTGTTGCAGAATCTGATCTGGATCACCCAGCGGGAGAACCAACACTCGGAGATCTTGGAAGGGAATAGGTATATTTTACATGGGTGAGGCTTGGAGTAGATCATTCCAGAGGTCTGAGCCCAGAGAATAAGCAGAGGGAACCATTGATATCCAGTTACTCCCGCATTCCACGTTAATTAAGGACAGGTGTTTCCTATTCTCCCTGTCAGCCATCTTAAGGCAAAGAGGGCTACGGTTAGGGTTAGGTGTAGGGTTGGGGTGAGGGTTAGAGTAAGATTTCAGGATGCTTCAGGAACAGATCCCCCATCAGTGTAGTGGGTACCCAGAGTGCTGAGTTGAGGGCACATGGAAAGGTGCCAGCCAGGCTTAGCATTTGGTTTCAAGGGCCCGCCTCCTCTTTGGGCTAGTGTACACAGGTGCCTCCAGAGCCCCAACGTGCAGCTCAATCCGTGCTGGGGCAATGGCATTGTGACGTTCCATGTGCCACAGCCAATTACCATGCAACATCCTGGGCCTACGGTCTGTAGTGTTCTAAGACTCAGCACTCAGAGCCCCATGGTGACAGAGCTTTGGCTAGGGTAGTTTCTGTCCAGGGGAGTGGCCAGAGCATAATCGACACCAGTCCCATAGTCTCCATGGAGGGCTATGTGAGGGCCCATGTATGGGGCCGGCTCAGGTGTAGGGTTGCCATGGGCCATAAGGGTAGGGCAAGGGTTAAGGTTAGGTGCAGGTTTGGCGTTAGGGTTAGAGTAAGTTCCCACGACTCTCCAGGGACAGATCCATCAGTAGTGCAGTGTTCCACCCACAGGGCTGAGTTGAGGGCACATGGGAAGGTGCCACCCTGGCTTAGTGTTTAGGTTCAAGGGCCTGCCTCTTCTTTGGGCTAGGGTACAGGGGGGCCTCCAGTGCCCACTTGGGAAGCTCCATTCTTGCTGTGGAAATGGCAGTGTGACATTCCATTTTCCATGGTGAATCACAGTGCACCGCTTCTGGGCCCCATGTCAGTGCTTTTCACTGACCTAGGGCTCAGGGCCCCATGGAGACAGAGCCTTGGCTTGCGTTAGGTTTCTGTCCAGGGAGTCGCCAGGGCAGAAGCGACACTAGTCCCGTGATCTTGTTGGAGGGCTGAAGTGAATGCCCATGTGAGGGGTTGAATCAGGTGTAGGGTTGTGGTGTGCCTTAGGGGTAGGGCTAGGGTTAGGGTTAGGTGTAGGGTTGGGGTTGGGGTTAGATTAAGTTCCCAGGAAGCTCCAGGAATGGATCCTTCAGCAGTGCAGTGGTCCACCCAGAGAGCTGAGTTGAAAGCGCCTGGGAAAATGCCGGCCAGGCTTAGCATTTGGGTTCAAGGGCCAACCTCCACTTTGGGCTAGGGTACATGAGTGCCTCTGGACCACCCATGTGCAGCTCCATCTGGGCAGCAGAAATGACATTGTGCCATTCCATCTTGCGTGCCGAGTCACCCTGAACCAGTTCTTGGTCCCAGCTCTGTACTTTTCTCAGACCCAGAACTTGGGGCCCCATGGGAACAGAGCCTAGGGTAGGGTTTGGCTTTCATCTAGAGTTGCCAGGGCAGAAGCAACACCAGTCCCATGATCTTCCTAGAGGGCTGAAGTGAGAGCCCATGCGCGGGGCTAGCTCAAGTATAGGTTTGCAGAGAGCCTTAAGGGTAGGTCTAGGGTTAATGTTAGCTGTAGCATTGAGGTTAGGGTTAGACTAAGTTCCCAGGATGCTCCAGGAACATATCCCCCATCAGTATAGTGGGTACCCAGAGGGCTGAGTTGAGGGCACATAGAAAGGGGCTGGCCAGGCTTAGAATTTGGTTGCAAGGGCCCGCCTCCTCTTTGGGCTAGTGTACACGGGTGCCTCTGGAGCCCCAACGTGCAGCTCAATCTGTGCTGGGGCAATGGCATTGTGATGTTCCATGTGCCATAGCTAATCACCATGAGCAATCCTGGGCCCCCTGTCCATTGTGTTCTACGACTCAGGACTAGGATCCCCATGGTGACAGAGCTTTGGCTAAGGTAGTTTCCATCTAGGGGAAAGGCCAGGGCATAATCGACACCAGTCCCGTAGTCTCCATGGAGGGCTGAGTGAGGGCCCATGTACGGGGTGAGCTCAGGTACAGGGTTGCAATGGGGATCAGGGATAGGAATAGGTTTAGGGTTAGGTGTAGGCTTGGGGATAGGGTTAGAGTAAGATCCCAGGACCCTCCAGGAACAGATCCGCCAGCAGTGCAGTGTTCCACCCATAGGCCTGGGTTGAGAGCACATGGGAAGGTGCCAGCCAGACTTAGTGTTTGAGTTCAAGGGCTGGCCTCCTCTTTGGGCTAAGGCACAAGGGGGCCTCAGGACCCCCGTCGTTCAGCTGTTGCCAGGCTTTGCGAATGTCTTGGTGATGTTCCACGTTCCATGCTGATAAGCCTGAACCGCTTCTCACATCTGTGTCTCTGGTGTTATAGAACCTAGACCTTGGGTCCCCATGGGGACAGAGCCTTGGCTAGGATTAGCGTTCCGTCCAGGGGAGTCATCTGGGCCGAAGTGGCACCAGTTCTGTGATCTCCCTGGAGGGTTGAGGTGAAGGCACACGTGTGGGCATGTGTCAGCTGTAGGATTTCGCTGAGAGATCAGGCCAGGGGTCGGGATAGGTTAGGTGTAGGGTTAGGGTCAGAGCCCAGGAGGCTTCAGGCGCTAAACCCCTAGAGGTGAGGTTGCCTCCCCAATGGGTGAATGGAGGTCGCATGGAAGGCTGGCGGCCAGCCTTAGGCCTTGGCTTCAAAGGTTGGCCTCCTCTTTGGACTAGGGTACAGGGGGGTCTCTGGCGCTCCCTTGTGCAGCTCTGTCCGGGCTGTGGAAATGGCATGGTGATCTTCCGTGTGCCACGCCAAGTCACCCAGCACCACTACTGGGCCCCGGGTCCTTGCTTTTCTCAGACCCAGGGTCGGAACCCCATGGGAAGGGAGCCTTGGCAAGGGTTAGGTTTCTATTCTGGGGAGTCACCAAGGCAGTAGCAACAGAAGTCCCATCATCTCCCTGGAGGGCTGAAATGAGGGCCCATGCATAGGCCAGCTCAGGTGTATAGTTGCAGAGAGCCTCAGGGGTAGGTCTAGGGTTAGATTTAGTTGGAGGGTGGGTGTGAGGGTTAGAGTACGATCCCTGGATGCTGCAACAACGAATCCCCCAGCAGTGTAGTGGTCCACCCAGAAGGCTGAGTTGAGGGTACGTGGGAAGTTGCCAGCCAGGTTTAGCCTTGGTTTCAAAAGTCTGCCTGATCTGTGGGCCTGGCTACGCTGGAGCCTCAGGACACCCATCGTGTATCTTTTGCCAGGCTTTAAGAATGTCATGGTGATTTTCAATGTTCCAAGCTGATGAAGTCTGCACCGCCTCTCGGCCCCATGTCCGTGGTGTTTTCAGATCAGGGACTTGGGTTGCCATGGGGAGGGAGCCTTGGCTAGGTTTAGGTTTCTGTCCAGGGGAGTTGCCTGGGCAGAAGCGACAGCAGTCCTGTTATTTCCTTGGAGGGGCTGAAGTGAGGGCACAATAGAGGGCCAGCTCAGGTGTAGGGTTGTGGTGAGCCTCAGGGGTAGGGATTCGATTAGGGTTAGGAGAATTATTGGGGTTAGGGTTAGAAAAAGATCCTGGGATGCTCCAGGAACAGATCCCCCAGCAGTGTGGTGAGTACGTCTGGGGATCGTACTCTAACCCTCACACCCACCCTCCAACTAAATCTAACTCTAGACCTACCCCTGAGGTTCTACACAACCATACACCTGGGCCGACCTGCGCATGGGCCCTCATATCAGCACTCCAAGGAGATCACGGGACTGGTGTCCCTTCTGCCCTGACAACTCCCCTGGACCAAACCCTAACCCTACCCAATGTTTCCTCCCCACGGTGTCCCAAGACCTGGGTCTAAGAAAAGCACAGACCTGGGCCAAAAAGTGGTGCAGGGTGACTCGGCGTGGCACGGGGAACATCACCATGCCATTTCCATAGCCCAGACGGAGTTGCACAGGGGGCTCCAGAGGCCACCCTGTACACTAGGTCAAAGAGGATGATGGCATTTGAAGCCAAGGCCAGAGGCTGGCCGCCAGCCTCCCATGGGCCTTCCAGTCAGCCCTCCGGGGAGACCACTGCACTGCAGGAGGTTTAGCTCCTGGAGCCTCCTGGGCTCTGATCCTAACCCTATACCTAACTCTACACCTTAACCCTTACCCGACACCTAGCCCAACCTCTCAGTGGAACACTACAGCTGATCCGCGCCCACATGATCACTCTCACTTCAGCCCTCCAGGAAGATCATGGGACTGGTGCCGCTTTGGCCTTGGTGACTCCCATTGATGGAACCCTAACCCTAGCCAAGGCTCTGTCCCCATGGGGACCCAGGTCCCTGGTCAGAGAACACAACGGATATGGGGCCAGAGTGGTGCAGGCTTCATCAGCTTGGAATGTGGAACATCACCATGATATTCGCAAAGCCTGGTGACAGCTGCACGATGGGTTTCCTGAGGCCCCACCGTAGCTGGGCCCACAGAGGTGGCTAGCCCTTGAACCCAAAGCTATGCTTGGATGGCACATTCTCAGGCACTCTCAACTCAAACTTCTGGGTGGACCACTGCACTGCTGGGGGATCCATTCCTGGAGCGTCCCGGGATCTTACTCTAACCCTAACCCCAACAATCATCCTAACCCTAATCGAATCCCTACCCCTGAGGCTCACCACAACCCTACACCTGAGCTGGCCCTCTATTGTGCCCTCACTTCAGCCCCTCCAAGGAGATCACAGGACTGCTGTCGCTTCTGCCCAGGCAACTCCCCTAGACAGAAACCTAAACCTAGCCAAGGCTCTCTCCCCATGGGGACCCGAGTCCTGGGTCTGTGGAAAGCACGGACCCGGGGCCCAGAAGCAATGCAGGGTGACTCGTCATGGCCATGGAACATCACCATTGCCATTTCTAAAGCCCGGACAGAGCTGCACAAGGGGTCTCCAGAGGCCACCCTGTACAGTAGCACAAGTGGAGGTCGGCATTTGAAGCCAAGTCTGAACGATTGTCCTCACTTCAGCCCTCCAGGGAGAATACAGGACTAGAGCCTTTTCAGCCTTGGTGACTCCCCTGGGCGGAACCCTGCCCTTAGCCAAGGCTCTGTCCCCATGCCAACCCAAGTCCCTGGTCTGAAAAGACCACGGACATGGGGCCGAGAGGCGGTGCAGGCTTCATCAGCTTGGAACATGGAACATCACCATGATATTCACAAAGCCTGGTGACAGCTGCATGATGGGTGTCCTGAGGCCCCACCATAGCCGGGCCCCCAGAGGAGGCTAGCCCTTGAACCCAAAGCTATGCCTGGACTGCATATTCCCAGGCACCCTCAATTCTAACCTTTGAGTGGATCACTGCACTGCTGGGGGATCCATTCCTGGAGCGTCCTGAGATCTTACTCTAAGTCTATCGCCAATCCTACATCTAAACGTAACCTGAGCACTACCCTTAAGACTCAGCGCATCCCTACACCTGAGCCAGCCCCATGCATGGGCCCTCCCTTCAGCTCTCCTGAGAGATCTCAGGACTAGAGTTGCATTGACCTTCCCCTGAAGAGGCCTGAATAGGACATGAAGACAGGAACCAATCTAGTGAGCTGTAATTTGCTGTACCAAACAGACTACACCAATACAACCATTAGAGACAACAGATCTCCACATGGGCCAACAACTTAGGTTGGGGTGACCTCACAGAAGGAAAGAACCTCTGAACGATTTCGATTTGGACTTACCAGCCAAAACTACCATCATTGCTTATGGATCCAAGAGACTTGATCCACGCCATAGGTACTCTACATGGACCCTGCTGGGGGTTTCGTTTTGGAGGGTGGATGGTTGTTTTCTCAACATTTAGTGCAGGGCTATGAAACGCTGGTGGTGGCAGTGGTGGCAGTGGTTCTCTGTCCTCTTACATAAAGAGTTACAAGACACGCATTTTGTGGGAGCAAAGCAGCAGCTGGGCTGCTTCTGAATTCCTCGCTCCTTCGAGTTCCCTGCTGGGCTTCCTAGTGGGAAAAGAAGACAAGATGTCAGAAGATACTCGGGTAATGGAAGAAGAGAATGACGAGCCCATTGAAATGCCATCAGAAGACAATGGGACAGTGCTGCTGTGCATGCATACAGCCCATTTTTTGGGAGGATGCAGGATGTACTCTAGGAACCCAGAGTTTCTGTGTGTGATAGGGGGTCAGGATGGTAGAAGAAATTCTGCACATCCTGATCGCGGCTGGCTGGGTAAATCTGGTATGTGTTGACAGGAATCCCAAACATCATAAAATGGTAATGGATGAGATGGATGCCTGCTTCGCCAGAAGTGAAAGTGAAAGGAGACATCCAGGAAATGGCCTATTTGAAACTTTTTTATGTTTATTTATTTTTGAGAGAGAGAGACAGAGACAGAACACGAGAAGGGGCAGAGAGAGAGAGGTAGACACAGGTTCTGAAGTAGACTTAATGTTCCAAGCTGAAAGCACTGAGCCCAATGTGGGACTTGAACTTGCAAGGGACTGGTGTCGCTTCTACCCTGGCGACTTCCCTAAATTGAACCCTAACCATAGCCAAAGCTCTGTCCCCATGAGGCCCCGAGCCCTTGGTCTGAGAAAAGCACCAAACCGTGGACCTGAAGCAGTGCAGATGACTCAGTGTAGCTTATGGAATATCACCACGCCATTTCTACAGCCTGGATGCAGCTGCACGAGAGGGTTCCGGAGGCCCCTCTGTACCCTATTTCAAAGTGGAATCAGCCTTTGAAGCCAAGGCCGAAAGCTGGCCACCACCCTCCCATGCTCCCTCTGCTGAGATCTCCGGGGATACCACTGCACCACTGGGGATTCAGCACCGGAGCCCTCTGGGCTCTGATCCTAACCCTAACCCTACACCTAACCCTACCCCGACCCCTAGCCTGAACTCTAAGCAGAAACCTACAGCTGACCTGAGCCGGCGTGTGTGCCCTCACTTCAGCCATCCAGGGAGATCACGGGACTGGTGCCGCTTCCGCCCTGGCAACTCCCCTGGATGGAACCCAAACCCTAGCCATGGCTCTGTCCCCATGGGGACACAAGTCCTATGTCTGAGAACTCCATGGACACAGGGCCCAGAAGCACTGCAGGCTTCATCAGCATGGAACCTGGAACATCACCATGACATTCGCAAAGCATGGCAAAAGTTGCACGATGGCTGTCCTGAGGCACCAGTGTAGCCAGGCACACAGAGGAGGCTGGCCCTTAAACCCAAACGCTAAGCCTGGCCGGCAACTTCCCATGCGCCCTCAACTTAGCTTTCTGGGTGGACCACTGCATGGCTGGGGGATCCGTACCTGGAGTGTCCAGGAATTGTAGTCTAACCCAAAGCCCAAACCTCTCCCTAATTCTAAACCTGGCCTTATCCCTGAGGCTCACTGCAACCCTACACAGAGCCAGGCCCGTGCATGGGCTCTCACTTCAGCCCTCCAGGGAGACCATGGGACTGGTGTCGATTCTGCCCTGGTGACTCCCCTGGACGGAACCCTAACCCTAGTCAAGTCACTGTTTCCACCAGAACCCAAGTCCTAGGTCTGAGAATACTAGGGACATGGGGCCCAGAAACGGTGCAGGCTTCATCAGCATAGAACATCGAACATCACCATGACATTCGCAAAGCCTGGCGACACAGCATGATGGGTGTCCAGGGGCCCCACAGTAGCCGGGCCCAAAGAATGCTGTTTCTTGAACTCAACGTTAAGCCTGGCCGGCACCTTCTCATGCACCCTCGACATAGCCCTTTGGGTGGACAACTGCACTGTTGGGTAATTCGTTCCTAGAGCGTCCGGGGGCTAACCCTACACCTAACCCCAACCCTACACCTAAACCTAACCCTAGACCTACCCTGGAGGCATGCCACAACCCTTCTCCTGAGCCAGCCCCGTGCATGGGCCCTCACTTCAGTCCTCCAGGGAGATCATGGGACTGTTCTCGCTTCTGCCCTGTGACTCCCCTGGATGGAACACTAACCCAAGCCAAGCCTCCCTCCCCATGGAAACCTGAGTCCTGGTCTCAGGAAATCACAGATCCAGGACACAGCGTGGTGCAGGGTGACTCGGCGTGGCACATGGAACATCATCATGCCATTTCCACAGCCTGGACGGAGCTGCATGAGGGGGCTCCGGAGGCCTCACTGTACCAAAGTACAAAGGGTAGGCCAGCTCTTGAACCCAAACACTAAGCCTAGTCAGCAACTTCCCATGCACCCTCAACTCAGCCCTCTGGGTGGACCACTGCACTGCTGGCAGATCTGGTCCTGGAGTGTCCTGGGATCGTACTCTAACCCTAACCCCTGAGCTGGACCAGCACATGGGCACTCCCTTCCACCCTCCAGGGAGATCATGTGACTTGTATTCTACCCTCGTGACTCCCCTATACAGAACCCTCACCCTAGCCAAGGCACTGTCCCCATGGGGCCCTGAGTCCTGGGTATAAGAAAAGCATGGATCCGGTGCCCAGAAACAGTGAAGTATGACTCGGCATGGCACATGGAACATCACCACGCCATTTCTACAGCCCGTATGGAGCTGCGGGAGGGAGCTCTGGTGGCCCCCCTGTACCCTAGCCCAAAGTGTAGGCCGGCCTTTGAAGCCAAGGCAGAAGACTGCCCACGACCCTCCCATGCTCCCTCCACTCAGCCTTCTGGGGAGACCACTGCAACGCTGGAGGTTCAGTGCCTGGAGCCACCTGGGCTCTGAGCCTAACACTAACCCAACTTTTAACTCTTACCCGACCCCTAGCCCAACCTCTCGTGGGAACCCTGCAGCTGACCCGTGCCCGCCCGTGCACCCTCACTTCATCCCTCCTCAGAGATCACAGGATTGGTGTCGCTTCGGTTCTGGCGACTCCCCTGAACAGAACCCTAATCCTAGCCAAGTCTCTGTTTCCATCGGGACCCGACTATGTTCTAGTACACAAAGGACACGGTGCCTAGAAGCAGTGCAGGCTTCCTCAGCATGGATCGTGGAACATCACGATGTCGTTCACCATCCCCAGCAACAGCTGCACAATGGGTGTCTTGAGGACGCACAGTAGCCTGGCCTATAGAGGAGGCTGGCCCTTGAACACAATAGCTATGCCTGGATGGCCCCTTCTTACATGCCCTCAACTCAGCTCTCTGGGTGGACCAAGGCACTGCTGAGGGATCCGTTTGTGGAGCGACTGGGGATCGAACTCTGACACCAACCCTACACCTAGCCCTAACCCTAGCCCTACACCTAAGGCTCACCGCAACCCTACACCTGAGCTGGGCCAGCACATGGGCCATCACATCTGCCCTCTAGGGAGATCACAGAACTGGTGCTGCTTAGGCCCTGGTAACTCCCCTGGATGGAAACCTATCCCAAGTCAAAGCTTGTTCCCATCACCAGAGTCCTAGGTCTGAGAACACCAGGGATATGGAGCCCAGAAACGGTTTAGGCTTCATCAGCGTGGAACATCAAACATCACCATGACTGACATTCGCAAAGCTGATGACAGCTGCAGGACAGGTGTCCTGAGGCCCCACCGTAGCCAGGCCCAGAGAGGAAGCTGGACTTTGAATGCAAAGCTAAGCCTGTCCAGCACCTTACCATGCGCCCTCAACTCAGTCTTCTGGGTGGACCACTGCACTGCTGGGGGATCGATCGTTGGAGCATCCTGGGGTCTTACTCTCACCCTAATCCCAGCCCTACACCTAACCTTAATCCTAGCCCGACCCCTAAGTCTCACCTCAACCTTACACCTGGGGTGGCCCTATGCATGAGTCCTCAATTCAGAACTCCAGGGTTGGAGTAGCTTCTGCCCTGATGACTCCCCTGGAGGGAACCGTAGCCCTAGCAATGGCTCCCTCATCATGGGGTCCCAGGTCCTGGGTCTGAAGAAAGACCCAAGGCCCTGAAGGGGTGCAGGGTGACTCGGTGTTGCACATGCAACATCACCATGCCATTTCCACAGCCTGGACAGAGCTGCACAAAGGGGCTCTGGAGGCTGCCCTGTACCCAAGCTCAAAGAGGAGGCCAATATTTGAAGCACTGGTTGAAGGCTAGCCGCATGCCTCCCATGAGCCCTCACTCAGCCCTCCATGGATAAAACCGCACCACTGGGGGTTCAGCGCCTGGAGCCCCCTGGGCTCTGACACTAACCCTAACCCTAATTCTACACCTCACCCTAACCCAAACCCTAACCCTACCTCTGGCGAAACCCTAGAGCTGGTCCCCACCTGCACGCGTGTGCCCTCACATCAGCCCTCCAAGGAGATCATGGGACTAGTGTCACTTTGGCCCTGGCGACTCCCCTGGACAGAACCCTAACCCTAGCCAGGGCTCGGTCCTCATGGGTACTTGATTCTTAGGTTTGAGATAACCAGGGACATGGGGCCCAGAAACGGTGCAGGCTTCATCACCATGGAACGTGGAACATTAATTACCATGACATTCCCAAATTCGGCTACAGCTGCATGAGGGTTGTCCTGAGGCCCCACCATACCGCAGCACACAGAGGAGGCTGACCCTTGAACCCAACCACTAAGCCTGGCTGGCACCATCCTATGGGCCCTCAACTCACCTCTCTGGGTGGACAGCTGCACTGTTGGCGGATCCGTTCCTGAAGCATCTTAGGATCTTACTCTAACAACCCCGCCCCTACACCTAACCCTAACCCTAGGCTTACCCCTAAGACTCAACACAACCCTACACCTGAGATGACCCCACACATGGGCCCTCACTTCAGCCCTCCAGGGAGATCAGGGAACTGTGTCGCTTCTGCCCTGGCAACTCCCCTGCACAGAATCCTAAACCTAGCCAAGGCTCTGTCCCCTTGGGGCCCTGACTCCTGGGTCTGAGAAAAATCATGGATCTGAGGCCTAGAAGCAGTGAAGGGTGATTCAGCAGGGCACATGGAACATTACCATGCCATTTGCACAGCCCCCATGTAGCTGCCCGATGAGGCTCTGGAGGCCCCCTGGTAACAGCCCAAAGAGGCCAGCCCTTGAACCCAAATGCTAAGCCTAGCTGGCACCTTCACATGGATCTCAACTCAGCTCTCTGGGTGGACCACTACACTGCTGGCAAATCCGTCCCTGGAGTGTCCTGGGATCTTACTCTACTCCTTACCCCACCCCTGCACCTAAAACTAAACCTAGTCCTACCCCTGAGGCTCAATGCAACCCTATACCTGAGCCGGTCCCGATCACACCAATCCTGTGATCTCTGAGGAGGGATGAAGTGAGGGTGCACGGGCGGGCACGGGTCAGCTGCAGGGTTCCCATGAGAGGTTGGGAAGGGCCCTCACTTCAGCACTCCGGGGAGATCACGGAACTGGTGTTGCTTTTGCCCTGGCACTACCCTGGGATGAAACTTTAACCCTAGCCAAGGCTCTGTCCCCATGGGGCCTGTACCCTGAGTCTGAGAAAAGCATGGACCCGGGGTGCAGAAGAGGTGCAGAGTGACTCAAAACGGCACATGGAACATCATCATGCCATTTCCATAGCCTGCATGGAGCTGCACGAGTGGGGTCCTGAGGCACCCCTGCACCCTGGCCAAAGAGGAGGCCATCCCTTGAACCCAAACGCTAAGCCTGTCCAGCAACTTCCTGTGCACCTTCAGCTCAGCCCTCTGGGTGGACCACAGCACTGCTGGCAGATCCGTTCCTGGGGCATCCTGGGATCTTACTCTAAACGTAACCACCCCCCACACCTAACCCTAACCCTAGCCCTACCCAAAGGCTCACAGCAACCCTACACCCAAGCCAGCCCCACGCATGTGCCTTCACTTCAGCCCTACAGGGAGATCACAGAACTGGTGTTGCTTCTGCCCTGGTGACTCCCCTGGACGGAACCCTAGCCAAGGCTCTGTCCCCCATGGGGCCCCGAGTCCTGGGTCTGAGAAAAGCACAGACCCAGGACCCAGAAGCAGTGCGGGGTGACTTGGCGGGGAACATGGAACATAACCATGCCATTTCCACAGCCCGCATGGAGCTGCACGAGGAGGCTCCAGAGGCACCCCTGTACTGTAGACCAAAGAGGAGGCTGGCCCTTGAACCCAAATGCTAAGCCTGGCTAGCACCTTCCCATGTGCCCTCAGGTCATCCCTCTGGGTGGACAACTGCATAGCTGGCAGATCCGTTCCTGGAGTGTACTGGGATCTTGCTCTAATCCTAACAGAACCCCTACACCTAAACCTAACCCTAGCCATACCTGTAAGGCTGACCACAACCCTACACCCGAGCCGGCCCCGTGCATGGGCCCTCACTTCAGCCCTCCAGGGAGTTCACAGTACTGGTGTCGATTCTTCCCTGGTGACTCCCCTGGATGGAACCCTAACCCTAGCCAAGGCTCTGTCCCCATGTGTCCCCGAGTCCTGGGTCCGAGAAAAACATGGACCCGAGACCCAGAAGTGGTGCAGCATGACTCAGCGTGCAACATGGAACATCACCATGCCATTTCCACAGCCCACATGGAGCTGCACGAAGGGGCTCCAAAGACACCCCTATACCCAAGCCCAAATTAGAGGCCAGAGCTTGAACCAAAACGCTAATCATGGCTGGCACCTTCCCATGCACCCTCAACTCATACCTCTGGGTTGACCACTGCACTGCTGGCAGATCCATTCCTGGGTGTTGTAAGATCATCCCCTAATCCTAACATGACCCTGACACCTAATCCTAACCCTAGCCCTGCCCCGAAGGCTCACTGCAACCCTACACCTGAGCCGTGGGCCCTCACTTCATCCCTCCAGGGAGAATACAAGACTGGTGTTGCTTCTGCCCTGGCGACTACCCTGAACAGAAACCTAACCCTAGCCACAGCTCTGTCCCCATGGGGACCCGAATCACAGATCTGAGAAAAGCAGGGCCCAAAAGTGGTGCAGGGTGGCTCCTTGGGGCACATGAAACATCATCATACCATTTCCACAGCCCACATGGAGCTGCATGAGGAGGCTTCAGAGGCCCCCCCCCCCGTACCCATGCGCCCTCAACTCATGCCTCTGGGTGGACCACTGCATGGCTGGCAGATCCATTCCTGAGGCGTCCTGGGATCTTACTCTGACCCTTACTCCACCCCTACACCTAACCCTAACCCTTGCCCTACCCTTAAGACTCACCGCAACCCTACACCTGAGCTGGTGCCAGGCATGGGCATTCACTTCAGCCCTCCAGGGAGATCATGAGACTGGGATCGCTTCTGCCCTGGGGACTCGCCTGGACAAAACTCTAACCCTAGCCAAAGCTCTTTCCCCATATGGCTCCGAGTCTTGGGTCTGAGAAAATCACGGTCCCAGGGCCGAGAAGCTGTGCAGGGTGACTTGGTTGGGCACATTGAACATCACCATGCCATTTCCACAGCCTTCATGGAGATGCAGGAGAGGGATTTGGAACCCCCCCCCCTCCGTCTGCTTCCTAGCCCAGAGGAAGCCGGCCCTTGAATTCAAATGCTAAGCATGGCAGCCACCCTCCCACGTGCCCTAAACTTTGCTCTCTGGGTGGACCAATGCACTGCTGGAGGAAACATTCCTGGAGTGTCTTAGGATCTTACTCTAATCCTTACCTCACCCCTACACCTAACCCTAACCCTAGTCTTACACCTAAGGCTCACTGCAACTCTACATCTGAGCCTGCCCTGCACATGGGTCCTCACTTCAGCCCTCCAGGGAGATCACAGGACTGGTGTCGCTTCTGCCCTGGCAATTACCCTGGACGGAATCCTAACCCTAGCCAAGGCTCTGTGCCCATGGGGCCCCAAGTCCGAGGTCTGAGAAAAACACTGATCTGGGGCACAGAAGCAGTGCTGGGTGACTTGGTGTGGCACATGGAACATCACCATGCCATTTCCACAGCCCACATGAAGCTGCACAAGGGGCTCCTGAGGCCCCCCTGTACCCTAGCCCAAAGAGGAGGCCTGACCTTCAACCCAAACGCTACCCTGGCCCGCCTCTTCCCATGTGCCCTCAATTGAGCCCTCTGGGAGGACCACTGCATGGCTGGCAGATCCATTCCTGTTGCGTCCTGGGATCTTACTCTAACCTTAACCCCACCCCTTCACCTAACCCTAAAGCTAGCCCTACCCCTAAGGCTCACAGGAAACCTGCACCTAAGCCAGCCCTGCGCATGGGCCCTCACTTCAGGCCTACAGGGAGATGACGAGACTGGTGTTCCTTCTGCCTTGGCGACTCGCCTGGACAGAAATATGACCCTAGCTAAGGCTCTGTCCCCATGGAGCCCCGAGTCCTGGGTCTGAGAAACGCACGGACCCAGGGCCAAGAAGTGGTGCCAGGTGAATCAGTGGGGCACATGGAACATCATCATGCCACTGCCACAGGCCGCATAGAGATGCATGAGGGGGTTCGGAGGCTCCCCTGTATCCTAGCTCAAAGAAAAGGCTGGCCCTTGAACCCAAACGCTAAGCCTGGCCAGCACTTTCCCATGCGCCCTCAACTCATCCCTCTGGGTGGACCACTGCACTGCTTGAGGATCCATTTCTGGGCGTCCTGGGATCTCACTCTAACCCTAACCCCACCCCCACACCTAAACCTAACCTTAGCCCTACACCGAAGGCTCACCGCAACCCTACCCTGAGCCGTGAGCCCACACTTCATCCCTCCAGTGAGATCACAGGACTGGTGTTGCTTCTGCCCTGGTGACTCCCCTTGATGGAACCCCAACCATAGCCAAGGCTCTGTCCCCATGGGGACCCGAGTGCTAGATCTGAGTACACCACGGACCCACGGACATGGGGCCCAGAAGCGGTGGAAGCTTCATCAGCATGGAACATGGAACATCACCATGACTTTCGTAAAATCCGGGGACAGCTGCACGACGGGTATCCTGAGGCTCCACCAAAGCCAGGCCCACTGAGGAGGCTGGCCCTTGAAACCAAATGCTAAGCCTGGCCCACACCTTCTTACACATCCTCAACTCAGCCCTCTGGGTGGACCACGGCAGGGCTGGGGGATCCATTCCTGGAGCATCCTGAGATCATACTCTAACCTGAACCCCAACCCTATCCCTACACCTAACCCTCACCCTAGCCCATCCCTAGGGCTCACAGCAACCCTACACCTGAGCCAATCCGGGCAGGGGCCCTCACTTCAGCTCTCCAGAAAGATCACTGGTCTGGTGTCACATATGCCCTGGCAACTTCCCTGAATGGAACCCTGACCCTAGCCAAGGATCTGTCCCCATGGGTCTCCAGGTCCTGGGTGTGAGAAAAGCATGGACTCGGGGCCCAGAGGCAGTGCATGGTGATTCGCTCTGGCACATGGAATGTCACAGTGCCATTTCCGAAGCACGGATGGAGCTGCACGTGGGGGCTCTGAAGATCCCCTTTCCCCTAGCCCAAAGAGGAGGCCGGCCCTTGATCCCAAACGACAAGCCTGGCTGGCACATTCCCCTGTACCCTCCACTCAGCCCTCTGGATGGACCACTGCACTGTTGGTGGATCCGTTCCTGGATTGTCCTGAGATCTTACTCTAACCCTAACCCCGACCCTACTCCAAGCCCTCACCTTACCCAGACCCCTAAGGCTCACGGCAAACCTACACCTGAGCCAGCCCCGCGCATAGGCCCTCACGTCAGCTCTCCAGGGAGATCACGGTTCTGGTGTTGCTTCTGCCCTGGCGACTCTCCTGGATGGAACCTTAATCCTAGCCAAGGCTCTGTCCCCAGGGGGCTTTCAGTCCTGGGTCTGAGAAAAGCATGGACCCGGGGCCCAGAGAAAGCAAAAGGTGACTCAGCGTGGCACATGGAACATCTCAATGCCATTGCCACAGCAAGGATGGAGCTGCACGAGGGGGCTCTGGAGGCACCCCTGTAACCTATCCCAAAGTGGAGGCCGGGCCTTGAACCCAAATCCTAAGCCTTGCTGGCACCTTCCCATGCGCGCTCTAGGTGGACCACTGCACTGCTGGCAGATCCGTTCCTGGGGCATCCTGGGATTTTAATCAAACCCTAACCACAACCCTACAGCTAACCCTAGCCCTACCCCTAAGGCTCACCACAACCCTACACCTGAGCTGGCCTTGAGCATGCGTCCTCACTTCAGCCCACCAGGGAAATCACGGTAGTGGTGTCGCTACTGCCCTGGCGAATACCCTGGATGGAACCCTAACCATAGCAAAGCATCTGTACTCATGGGGCTCTGAATCCTGGGTCTGAGAAAAGCACGGACCCGAGGCCCAGAAGTGGTGCATGGTGATTCATTGTTCCACATGGAACATCACAATGCCATTTCCGCAGCATGGATGGAGCTGCATGTGGGGGCTATGGAGGCCCCCTTCTTCCCTAGCATGAGGAGGAGGCTGGCCCATGAACCCAAAGGTTAAGCCTGGCTGGCACCTTCCCAAGTGCCCTGAACTCAGCTCTCTGGGTACCCACTACACTGATTGTGGATCTGTTCATGGAGCATGCTGAGAAAATACTCTAACCCTAACCTCAAACCCACAGCTAACATAAAACACTGACCTACCCCTAAGGCTCTCTTAAAAGCTTAACCTGAGCTAGCCCCACGCATGGGCCCTCACTTGAGCCTTCTAGGAAGATCATGGGACTGGTGTCGCTTCTGCCCTGGCAACATCCCTAGAAACCTAACCCTACCCAAGGCTCTGTTCCCGTGGGGCCCCAAGTCCTGGGTCGGAAAAAAGCGCGGACCTGGGACCAAAAACTGGTTCAGGGTGACTCGGCATTGAAAATGGAACATCACAATGCCATTTCTGCAGCCCACATCGAGCTGAACGTGGGGGTTCCTTAGGCACTCATGTACCCTAGTTCAAAGAGGAGGTCGGCACTTTCCCAGTTGATATCAACTCAGCCCTCTGGGTGGACCACTGCACTGCTGAAGGATCCATTCCTGGAGCTTCCTGGGATCTTAATCTAACCTTAACTCTAGACCTACCCCTAAGGCACACCTCAACCCAACACCGGAGTCGACCCTTCACATTGGCACTCACTTCAGCCCTCCACGGAGATCATGGGACTGGTGTCCTTCTGCCCTGGCAACTCTCCTGGATGGAACTGAACCCTAGCCAAGGCACTGTCCCCATGGTGCCCTGAGCCCCGGGTGTGTGAAAAGCACGGACCCGGGGCCCAGAAGCGGTGCATGGTGATTCGCCATGGAAATTGGAATGTCACGATGCCATTTCCACAGCACAGATAGAGCTGCCCAAGTGGGCGCCAGAGGCCCCCCTGTACCCTACCCAAAGAGGAGGCCGGCCCTTGAACCCAAACGTGAAGCCTGACTGGCACCTTCCCATGCGCCTCCAACTCAACCCTACGGGTGGAACACTGCACTGCTGGCGGATCTGTTCCTGGACGGTCCGGGTATCTTACTCTAACCCTCACCCCAAGCCTACACCTAACCCTAAACCTGGCCCTACCCATTAGGCCCACTGCAACCCTTCGCCTGAGCCGGCCCCATGCACGGGCCCTCACATCAGCCCTCCAGGGAGAATATGGGACTGTTGTTGATTATGCCCTGGCCACTCCCCTGGATGGAAACTAGCCTAGCCAAAGCTCTGTCCCCAGGGGGCTCCTAGTCCTGAGACCTAGAACAATACGGACCAGGGGCCCAGGATGGTGCATGGTGATTTGCTGTGGCACATGGAACATCAGAATTCCATTGCCACAGCACGAATGGAGCTGCACGTTGGGGCTCCAGAGGCACCTGTGTACACTAGCCCAAAGAGGAGTCCAGCCCTTGAAACCAAATGCTAAGCCTGGCCAGCATCTTTCCATGCGTACTCAACTCAGCCCTCTGTGTGCCCACTGCACTGATGGTGGATCTGATCCAGGAGCATCGTGGGAACTTACTCTAACCCTAACCCCAACCCTACACCAACCCTAGCACTACCCCTAAGGCATACCGCAACCGTACACCAGAGTCGACCCTTCACATGGGCACACACTTCAGCCCTCCAGGGTGATCACGGGACTGGTGTTGCTTCTGCCCTGGTGACTCCCCTGGACGGAACCCTAACCCTAGCCACGGCTCTGTACCCATAAGGCCCTGAGCCCTGGTTCTGAGAAAAGCACGTACCCGGGGCTCAGAAGCAGTGCAGCGTGACTTGGTGTGGCACATGGAAGATCACCATGCCATTTCCACATCCTGGATGGAGCTGTACCAGGTGGTTCCTGAGGCCCCCCGTACCCTAGTGCAAAGTGAAGGCTGGCCTTTGAAGCCAAGGCCAAATGCTGGCCACCACCCTCCCATGCTCCCTCCACACAGCCCACTGGGGAGACCATTGCACCACTGGGGGTTCAGCACCTGGAGTCCCCTGGGCTCATATCCTAACCCTATGCTTACACATAACCCTAACCTGACACCTAGCCCAACCTCTCAGCAGAATGCTACAGCTGACCCACGCCCGTGCGTTTGCCCTCACTTCAGTCCTCCAGGTAGATCATGGGACTGGTGCCGCTTTGGCTCTGGTGACTCTCCTGTACAGAACCCTAACCTTAGCCAATGCTCTGTCCCCATGGGGACCCGAGTCTAAGGTATGAGAACACCATGTACACGCGGCTCAGAAGCGCTGCAGGCTTCATGAGCATGGAACGCGGAAGATCACGATGACGTTCGCAAAGCCCGGCGACAGCTGCACTACAGGTGTCCTGAGGCCCCACCTTAGAAGGGCCCACAGAGGATGCTGTCCCTTGAACCCAAATGCTAAGGCTGGGTGGCACCTCCCCAAGTGCCATCAACTCAACCCTCTGGGTAGACCACGGCACTGTTGGGGGATCTGTTCCTGGAGCGTCCGGGATCATACTCTAACCCTAACCCCTATCCTCCTTCTGAACCTAACCCTAGCCTAACCCTGACGCTCACCACAACTCTACAGTTGGGCCAGCATCACGAATGGAAACTCACTTCAGCCCTCCAGGGAGATCATGGGACTAGTGTCGCTTCTGCCATGGTGTCTCCCCTAGATGGAACCCTAATCCTAGCCAAGGTTCACTCTCCATGGGGACCCGAGTCCTTGGTCTGAGGAAAGCACAGACCTGGGGCCCTAGAAGGGGGCAGGGTGACTCAGAGTGACACATGCACCGTCACCATGACATTTCCACAGCCCAGACGGAGCTGCACTTGCAGGCTCTGGAAGCCTCTCTGTACCCTAGCCCAAAGAGAAGGCCGGGTTTTGAAACCAAGGCCAAAGGCTGGCCACCAGCATCCCATGTGCGCTCCACTCAGACCTCTGAGGAGACCACCGCACCGCTGGGGGTTCTGTGCCTGGAGCCCCCTGGGCTCTGATCCTAAACCTAATTCTAAATTTAGACCTAACCGTATCCCAACCCCTAGCCTAACCTCTCAGTAGAACCCTACAGCTGTCCCGTGCCCACGCATGTGCCCTCACCTCAGCCCTCCAGGGAGATCATAGTACTGGTGCCGCTTTGGCCCTGGAAACTCCCCCTGGATGGAACCCAAACCCTAGACAAGATTCTGTCCCTGGTGGGACCCAAGTCCTAGGTCAGAGAACACCATGGACTCGGGCCAGAAGCGCTGCAGGCTTCATCTATGTGGAACATGGAACATCCTGATGAAATTCACAAAGCCTGGCGACAGCTGATGACGGGTGTCCTGAGACCCAACCATAGCGAGACCCACACACGATGCTAGCCATTTAACAGAAATGCAAAGCCTGGCCAGCACCTTTCTATGTGCCCTCAACTCAGCCCTCTGGGCGGACCACTATACTGCTGGGGGATCCGTTCCTGGAGCGACCGGATATCATATTCTAACCCTATCCCAAATGCTTCACCTAAACCTAACCCTAGCCCTACCACTGTGGCTCATCGCAAATGTACACCTGATCTAGCCATGGGCATGGGGCCTCACTTCAGCGTTCCAGGACTGGGGTCACTTCTGCCCTGGTGATTCCCCTGGAAGGAACCCTAACCCTAGACAAGGCTCTTTCCCCATGGGGTTCCCAAGTCCTGATTCTGAGAACAGCACGGACCCGGGGCCCAGAAGCAATATGGGGTGACTCGGCGTGGCACAGGGAACATCACCATGCCATATCCACAGCCCTCATGGAGCTGCACAAGGTGGCTCTGTAGGCCCCCCTGTACCCTAGCTCAAAGAGGCAGCCAGCCCTTGAACCCAAATGCTAAGCCCAGCAGTCACCTTGCCATGCGCCCTCAACTCAGGCCTCAGGGTGGACCACTGCACTGCTGGCAGATGAGTTCCAGGAGCATCTTGGGATCTACTCTAAACCTAACCACAACCTTACAGCTAACCCTAACCCTAGCCCTACCCCGAAGGCTCACAACAACCCTACTCCTGAGCCGCCCCCAAGCATGGGCGCTCACTTCAGCCCTCTATGGAGACTACAAAAACTGGTGTCGCTTGTGCCCTGGTGACTCCCCTGGACGGATCCCTAACCCTAGCCAAGCCTCTGTCCCCATGGAGCTCTGAGTCCTGCCTGAGAAAAGCACGTACCTGGGGGCCAGAAGCGGTGCATGGTGACTTGGCGGGGCACACGGAATGTCACAATGCCATTTCCACAGCACGGATGGAGCTGCACGAGGGGGCTCCGGAGACCCGCCTGTACCCTAGCCCAAAGGGGAGGCCGGTCCTTGAACCCAAATGCTGAGCCTGGTGGCATCTTCCCATGTACCCTCAACTCAACCCTCTGGGTGGACCACTGCTCTGCTGGCGGAACAATTCCTGGAGCGTCCGGGGATCTTACTCTACCCCTAACCCCAACCCTACACCTAACCCTCACCCTAGCACTACCCCTAAGGGTCACGGCAACCATACACCTGAGTCGATCACGCATATGCCCTCACTTCAGGTCTCCAGGGAGATCTCGGGACTGGTGTTGTTTCTGCCCTGGCGACTCCCCTGGTCAGAACTCTAACCCTAGCCAAGGCTCTGTCCTCATGGGGCCCCAAGTCTTGGGTCTGAGAAAAGCAGGGACTTGGGGCCCAGAAGTGGTGCAGCAATACTCGGCGTGGCACAGGGAACATTAACATGACAATTACAGAGCCCAGATGGAGCTGCACGAGGGGGCTCTGGAGTCCCCCCTGTACCCCATCTCAAAGAAGAGGCCAGTCCTTGAACCCAACACAAAGCCTGGCTGGCACCTTCCAAACTGCCCTCAACTCAGAACTCAGGTTGGACCACTGCACTGCTGGCGGATCCATTCCTGGAGCATCCTGGGATCTGACTCTAACTAACCCCAATCCTACCCATAACCCTCACTTCAGCTCTACAGGGACATCACAGGTCTGGTGTCGCTTCTTCCCTGGCAACCCTCCTGGACAGAAGGCAAGGCTCCCTCCCCATGGTGCCATGAGTCCTGGGTCTGAGCAATGCCGGAACTGGGGCCCAGAAGTGATGTAGGGTGACTCAGTGGGACACATGCAACATCACCATGCCATTTCCACAGCTAAACCGGGGCTGAATGATGGGGCTCCGGAGGCCACCCTGTACCCTATGCCAAAGAGGAGGCCGGCCTTTGAAGCCAATGGTGAAGGCTGCCCACCAGCCTCCCATGCACCTCCAATCAGCCCTTTGGGGAGATCACCGCAACACTGGGAGTTCAGGACTTAGAGCCTGCTGGGCTCTGATCCTAACCCTAACCCTAAACCTACACCTAACCCTAACCCGACACATAGCACGACATCTCAGCGGAATCCTAAAGCTGACCTGTGCCCATGCGTGCACCCTCACTTCAGCCCTCCAGGGAGATCATGGGACTTGTGCCGCTTCAGAACTGGCGACTCCCTTGGATGGATCCCGAACTCTAGCCAAGGTTCTGTCCCCATGGGGACCCGCGTCCTAGGTCTGAGAACACCACAGACATGGGACCCAGATGCACTGCAGGCTTCATCAGCATGGAACATGGAACATCACCATGACAATCGCAAACCCTGGGGATGGCTACACGATGGGTTTCCTAAGGACCCACATTAGCCGAGCCCACAGAGGAGGATGGCCCTTGAACCCAAAAGCTAAGACTGGACGGCACCTTCCCAAATGCCCTCAAATAAACCCTCTGGGTGGACAACTGCACTTCTGGCAGATCTGTTCCCAGAGCATGCAGTGATTGTACTCTAAACCTAACCTCAACCATACAGCTAACAATGACCCTAGACCTACCACTAAGGCTCTCTACAAACGTAAACCTGAGCTAACCCTGCTCATAGGCCCTCACTTCAGCCTTCTAGAAAGATCACGGGTCTGGTGTTGCTTCTGCCCTGGCAACACCCCAAGACGAAACCCTAATCCTACCCAAGGCTCTATTCCAATGGGGCCCAAGTACTAGGTCTGAGGAAACCACGGACCTGGGAACAAGAACTGGTTCAGAGTGACTCGGTGTGGAAGATGGAACGTCACAATGCCATTTCCTCTGCCCAGATGGAGTTGCACTGGGTTTCCAGAGGAACTCATGTACCCAAACCCAAAGAGGAGGTCGGCCTTTGAACCCAAATGCTAAGCCTGGCCGGTACTTTCCCAGGCCATTTCAACTCAGCCCTCTGGGTGGACCACTGCACTGCTGAAGGATCCATTCCTGGAGCTTCCTGGGAACTTAATCTAACCCTAACCCCAACCCTACACCTAACCCCAACTCTAGCCCTACCCCTAAGGCACACAGCAACCCTATACTTAAGTCGAGCCCTCACATTGGGACTCCCTTAAACCCTTCAGGGAGATCACAGGACTGGTGTTGCTTCTGCCCTGGCAACTCCCCTGGATGGAACCCTAACCCTAGTGAAGGCTCTGTCCCCATGGGCCCCTGAGCCTTGGGTCTGTATAAAGCACTGACCCAGGGCCCAGAAGCGGTGCATGGTGACTTGCCATGAAAACTGGAACATCACAATGCCATTTCTGCAGCATGGATGGAGCTGCCTGAGTGGGCGCCGGAGGCCCCCCTGTACCATAGCCCAAAGAGGAGGCGGGCCCTTGAACACAAACGCTAAGCCTGGCTGGCACCACCATGCGCCCTCAACTCAGCGGTCTTGGTACCCACTGTACTGATGGCAGATCTCTTCCTTGAGCATCCTGGGAAATTCCTCTAACCCTAACCTCAACCCTACAGCTAACATTAACCCTAGACCTACACCCAAGGTTCTCTGCAAACCTATAGCTAAGATTGCCCCACACATGGGCCCTCACTTCTGCCCTCTAGGAAGATCACGGGACTGGGGTCGCTTCTGCCCTGGCGACTCCCCTAGAAGAAACCCTAACCGTAACCAAGGTTCTGTTCCCATGAGGCCCCAAGACCTGGATCTGAGAAAAGCGTGGACCTGGGACCAAGTAATCGTTCAGCGTGTCTCTCTGTGGAAGATGAAATGTCACAATGCCATTTCTGCAGCCCAGATGGGGCTGCACATGAAGGTTCCAGAGACACTCATGTACCCTAGCCCAAAGACGAAGTCGGCCCTTGAACCCAAATGCTAAGCCTGGCCGGCACTTTCCCAGGTGCCTTCAACACAGCCCTCTGGGTGGACCACTGCTCTGCTGAAGGATCCATTCCTGGAGCTTCCTGGGATATTTTTCTAACTCTAACCCCAACCCTACACCTAACCCTAACCCTCGCTCTACCCCTAAGGCACACCACAACCTTACATCTGAGTCGACCCCTCATATGGGTGATCACTTCAGCCCTCCAGGTTGATCATGGGACTGGTGTTGCTTCTAACCTGGCGATTCCCTTGTAAGAAACCCTAACTCTACCTATGGCTCTGTCCCCATGGTGCCATGAGCCTTGAGTCTGTGAAAAGCATGGACCCTGGGCCCAGAAGGGGTGCATGGTGATTCACCATGGGAAATGGAACATCACAATGCCATTTCCACAAAAAGGATGGAGCTTCCCAAGTGGGAGCCAGAGGCCCTCCTGTACTCTAGCTCAAAGAGGAGCCTGGCCCTTGAAACCAAACGCAAAGCCTGGCTGGCACCTGCCCATGCACCCTCAACTCTGCCCTATGGGTGGAACACTACACTGCTGGCGGACCTCATCCTGGAGGGTCCTTGGATCTTCCTCTAACCCTATCCCTAAACCTACACCTAACCCTAACCCTAGCCCTACTGCTAAGGCCCACGGCAACCCTAAACCTTAGCCGGCCCTGTGCATGGGCCCTCACATCAGCCCTCCATGGAGACTATGGGACTGGTGTCGATTAGGCCCTGACCACTCCCCTGGATGGAATCTACTCTAGCTAAGACTCTGTCCCCATGAGGCTCCTAGTCTTGAGTCTTCGAACACTACAGACCGGGGGCCTTATGGTGCATGGTGATTGGCTGTGGTACATGGAACGTCACAATGCCATTGCCGCAGCACCGATTGAGCCGCCTGTTGGGGCTCCAGAGTCACCCCTGTACACCAGCCCAATAAGGAGGCCGGCCCTTGAAACCAAATGCTAAGCCTGCCCGGCACCTTCCCTTGTGCCCTCAACTCAGCCCTCTGGGTACCCACTGCACTGATGGTGGATCTGTTCCTGGAGCATCCTGGGAACTTACTCTAACCCAAACCTCAACCCTACACCTAACATTAACACTGCCCTACCCCTTAGGCTCTCTGCAAACCTATTCCTGAGCTAGCCCCATGCATGGGACCTCACTTCAGCCCTCTAGGAAGATCATGGGACTGGTGACACTTCTTCCCTGGTGACTCCCCTAGAAGAAACCCTAACCCTACCCAAGGCTCTGTTCCCATGGGGCCCCAAGACCTGGGTCTGAGAAAAGCACAGACCTGGGACCAAGAACTGATTCAGGGCGACTCGGTGTGGATGATGGAATGACACAATGCCATTTGCACTGCCCAGATGGAGCTTCATGTGGGGGTTCCAGAGGCACTCATGTACCCTAGCCCAAAGAGGAGATCGACCCTTGAACCCGAATGCTAAGCCTGGCTGGCACTTTCCCAGGCCGTTTCAACTCAGCCCTCTGGGTGGACCACTGCACTGCTGAAGGATCCATTCCTGGAGCTTCCTGGAATCTTAATTTAACCCTAACCCCAACCCAACACCTAACCCTAACCTTCACCCTACCCCTAAGGCTCACCGCAACCCTACACCTGAGTCAACCTCTTACATGGGCACTCACTTCAGCCCTCCAGGGAGATCACGAGACTGGTGTCACTTCTGCCCTGGCAACTCCCTTGGACGGAACCCTAACCCTAGCCAAGGCTCTGTCCCCATGGGGCCCTGTGCCCTGGGTCTGAAAATCACGGACCCCGGGCCCAGAAGCAGTGCATGGTGTTTTGTCATGGAAAATGGAATGTCATAATGCATTTCCGCAGCACGGATGGAGCTGCCCGCGCGGGTGCCAGAGGCTCCCCTGTACCCTAGCCCAAAATGGAGGCCAGCCCTTGAACCCAAACGCTAAGCCTGGCTGGCACCTTCCATGCGCCCTCAACTCAGCCCTATGGGTGGAACAATATACTGCTGGCGGATCTGTTCCTGGAGGGTCTTGGGATCTTACTCTAACCCTAACGCCACCCTACACCTAACCCTAACCCTAGCCCTACCCCTAAGGCCCATGGTAACCCTACAACTGAGCTGGCCCCGTGCATGGGCCCTCACTTCTGCCTTCCAGGGAGATCGCAGGACTGGTGTCGATTCTGCCCTGGCGACTCCCCAGTTTAGAACCCTAACCCTAGCCAAGGCTCCCTCCCCATGGGGTCCCGACTACTGGATCTGAGAAAAGCAAGGACCTGGGGCCCAGTAGTGGTGCGGGGTGACTCAGCATGGCACATGAAAGATCACCATGCCATTTCCACAGCCCGGACGGAGCTGCACGAGGGAGTTCCGGAGGCCCCCCAGTACCCTTGTCCAAAGAGGAGGCCAAGCATAGAAGCCAAGGCCAAAGGCTGGCCGCCAGTCTCCCATGCGATCTCCACTCAGCCTGTTGGGGAGGCAACGACACATCTGGGGGTTCAGCGCCTGAAGCCTCCTGGGCTCTGACCCTACACCTAACCTTAATCCTACTCTTAACCCTACCCTGACCCCTAGACCGACTGCTCAGCAAAACCCGACAGCTGACCCGCTCCCGCGCGTCTGCTCTTGCTTCAGCCCTCCAGGGAGATCATGGGACTGGTGCCACTTTGGCCCAGGTAGTGCCCTAGATGGAACCCTAACCCTAGACAAGGCTCTGTCCCCATGGGGTTCCGAGTCCTGGGTTCTACAACACTGTAGACACGGTGCCTAGAAGGGGTGCCGGCTTCATCAGCATGGAACGTGGAACATCCCCAGGACATATGCCCAGCCTGGCCACAGCTGCACGACGGGGGTCCTGAGGAGCCACCATAGCCAGTCCCACAGAGGAGGGCAGCCCTTGAACCCAAACGCTTTGCCTGGCTGGCCGCTTCCCATGCACCCTCAACTCAGTCCTCAGGCTGGACCAATGCACTGCTGGGGAACCGCACCTGGAGCGTCCAGCATTCGTACTCTAACCCTAACCGCAAACCTCAACTTAAACCTAACCCTAGCCCTACCCCTGAGGCTCAGCGCTCCCTACATCTAAGATGGCCTTGCACATGGGCCATCACTTCAGCCCTCCAGGGAGATCACGGGACTGGTGTCGGTTCTGTCTGGTGACTCCCCTGGACAAAACCATAACCCTAGCCAAAGTGGCTTCCCCATGGTGTCCCGAGGCCTGGGTCAGAGAAAAGCACGGACCTGGGGCCCAGAAGCAGTGTGGGGTGACTCGTCTTGGAACATGGAACATCACCATGCCATTTCCACAGCCTGCATGGAGCTGCATGAGGGGACTCCAGAGGCCCCCCTGTATCCTAGCCCAAATAGGAGGCAGGCCCTTGAAGCCAAACGCTAAGCCTGACTGGCACCTTCCCATGTGCCCTCTGGGTGGACCATTACACTGCTGGTGGATCTGTTCCTGCTGCATCCTGGGATCTTATTTTACCCAAATCACAACCCTATAGCTAACCCTAAATCTAGCCCTACCTCTAAGGCTCACCCCAATGCTACACCTGAGCCAGGCCCTTGCATGGGCCCTCACATCAGCCCTCCATTTAGATTACTGGACTGGTGTCCCTAAAACGCTGGGGACATTCCTGGATGGAACCCTAACCCTAGCCAAGGCTCTGTACTCATGTGGCCCCAAGTCTTGGGTCTGAGAACAGCACAGATCCGAGGCCCTGAAGTGGTTCAGGATGACTCGGAGTGGCCCAAAGAATATCACCACGCCATTTCATGGCCAGGATGGAGCTGCGCGAGGGGACTCCGGAGACCTCCCTGTATTCTAGCCCAAAGTGGAGGCTGGCCCTTGAACCCAAACGCTAAGCCTGGTGAGCACTTTCCAATGCTCCCTCAACTCAGCCCTCTGAGTGGACCACTGCTCTGCTGACGGATCCGTTCCTTGAGCGTCCTGGGTCTTACTCTAACCATAACCCCAATCTTACACCTAATCCTAATCTAAGCACTACCCCTAAAACTCACCTCAACCCTACACCTGAGCCTGGTCCGTGAATGGTCCCTCAATTTACCCCTCCAGGGAGATCTCGTGACTGATGTTGCTTCTGACCTGGTGCCTGCCCTGGATGGAACCCTAACCCTAGCCAAGGCTCACTACCCATGGGGACCCGAGTGCTGGATCTGAGGAATGCACGGACCTGGGGCCCAAAAGCCTTGCAGGGTGACTCATTGTGACACATGCAACATCAGCATGCCATTTCCCCAGCCCAGACAGAGCTGCACGAGGGGGCTCACAAGGTCGCCATGTTCCCTAGCCCATAGTGGAGGCCAGCCTTTGAGGCCAAGGTGGAAGACTTGCTGCCAGGCTCCCATGTGCCCTCCACTCAGACCTCCGGGGAGACCACAACATCGCTGGAGATTCAGTGCCTAGAGCCTCCTGGGCTCTGATGCTAATCCTAAACCTAACACGACACCTAGCCCGATACCTAGGCTGAAACCTACAGCTGACCCATGCCCGCACATGCACCCTCACTTGAACCCTACAGGGAGGTCAGGGAACTGGTGCCGCATCGGTCCTGGCAAATGCTCTGGTCAAATTCCAAGCCCTAGTCAAGGCTCTGTCTCCATGGGGACATGAGACCTAGGTGTGAGAACACCACGGACAAGGGGCCCAGAAGCGATGCAGGCTTCATCAGCTTGGAACGTGAAACTTCACCATGACATTTGCAAAGCTCGGCAACAGCTGCACGACAGGTGTCCTGAGGCCCCACCGTAGCTGGGCCCACATAGAAAGCTGGCCCTTGAACTCAACCACTAAGCCTGGCTGGCACCTTCCTACATGCCCTCAACTCAACCCTCTGGATGGACCATTGTACTCAGGCAGATCTGTTCCTGGAGCGACCTGGGATCGTACTCTAACCCTAACCCCAACCCTCCACCTAAACTTAACCCTAACCCTACCCCTATTGCTCACTGCAAACCTACACATGAGTCAGGCCTGCACAAGGGCCCTCACTTCAGCACTCCAGGGCTGGTGTAGCTTCTTCCCTGGCGACTCTCCTGGATGGAACCCTAACCCTAGTCAAGGCTCCCACCCCATGGGAACCTGAGTCCTAGGTCTGAGGAATGCCAGGCCTGGGGCCCAGATGTGGTGCACGGTGACTCGGCCTGCAACATACAATATCACCATGCCATTTCCACAGCCCATACAGAGCTGCACGAGGGGGCTCTGTAGGCCCACCTGTACCCTAGCCCAAAGAGGAGGCCAGCCTTTGAAGCCAAGCCCGACAGCTGGCCACCACCCTCCCATGCTCCCTCCACTCAGCCTTCCGGGAAGACCATCGCATGGCTGAGGGTTCAGTGTCTGGAGCTCCCTGTGTTCTGATCCCAATCCTAATCCTACACCTAACCCTAACCAGACACCTCGTCCAACCTTTCAGTGGAACCCTACAACTGACCAGCGCCCGCGTGTGTGCCCTCACTTTAGCCCTCCAGGGAGGTCACAGGACTGGTTCTGCTTCAGCCCTGGCAACTTCCCTGGACAGAACCCTAATCCTAGCCGAGGCTAACTCCCCATGGTGTTGTGAGTCCTGGGTCTGAGGTAAGCACGGACCCGAGCTCCAGAAGCACTGCAGGGTGACTCGGCATGGCACCTAGAACATCACCACTACATTTCCACAGCCCCGATGGAGCTGTACAAGGGGGCCCAGAGGCCCCCCTCTACACTAGCCCACAGGTAGGCCCATCATTGAATCCAAAGCCAAACGCTGTCCGCCAGCCTCCCATGAGCCCTCCACTCAACATGCCAGGGAGCCCTCCACACTGCTAGGGGTTCAGTGCCTGGAGCCCCCATGGCTCGGATCCTAACCTGAACTGTAACCTTACACCTATCTCTAACCCAAAACCTAGCCCGACTTCACAGCGGAAATCATCTAACCTGTGCCCATGCATGTGTCCTCACTTCAGTCATCCATGTAGATCACGGGACTGGTGCTGCTTCGGTCCTGGCGACTCCTGTGGTCAGAACCCTAACCCTAGACAAGGCTCTGTCCCCATGGGTACCCGAGTACTAGGTCTGAGAACACCACGGACATGGGGCCCATGACTGGTGCAGGCTTTATCATCATGAAACCTGGAAAAATCACCATGACATTCCCAAAGCTCAACGACAGCTACACAACAAGTGTCCTGAGGCTCCACCGTCTCCGGCCCCACAGAGGAGGCTGGCCCTTGAACACAAAGTGAAGCCTGGCCAGCACCTTCCCAAGCACCTCAACCCAGCCCTCTTGGTGGACCACTGCACTGCTGGGGGATCCATTCCTGGAGTAACTTCGGATCTTACTCATCACCCTAACACCAACCCTACACCTAAACCTAACCTTAGAGCTACCCCTAAGGCTCACCTCAATTCTACGCCTGAGCCGACCCCGCACATTGGCCCTCATATCAGTCCTCCAGGGAGATCACAGGACTGATGTCGTTTCTGCCCTGGCGACTTTGCTATACAGAACCCTAACCCTAGTCAAGGCTCGGTGCCCATTAGGCCTGAGTCCCGGGTCTGAGAAAAGAACAGACCTGGTGCATAGAAGCAGTGAAGGATGACTCAGCGTGGCACAGGGAACATCACAACACCATTTCAATGGCCCTGATGGAGCTGCATGAGGGGGCTCCGGGGGACCCCTACACCCTTGCCAAAGAGGAAGCCGGCCCTTGAACCCAAATGCTAAGCCTGGTCTGCACCTTCCCATGTACCCTCAACTCAAACCTCTGGGTGGACCACTGCACTGTTGGCGGATCCATTCCTGGAGCATCCTGGGATCTTACTCTAACCTTAAATTCAACCCTACACATAACCCTAACCGTAGACCGTACCCCTATGTCTCAGCGCAACCCTACACCTGAGCTGGCCCCACACATGGGCCCTCACTTCAGTCCTCCAGGGAGACCATGGGACTGGTGTCGCATCTGCCCTGGCGACTCCCCTAGACGAACCTAACCCTAGCCAAGGCCCTGTCCCCATGGGGCCCCGAGCCCTAGGTCTGAGAAAAGAACTGACCCGGGGTCCAGAAGCGGTAAAGGATGACTCGGTGTGGTACATGGAACATCACCAAGCCTTTCCCACAGTATGGATGCATCTGCACGAGGGGGCTCCGGAGGCCCCCTGGGACCCTAGCCCAAAGGGGAGGCTGGCATGTGGACCTAATGCTAAGCCTGGCCTGCACTTTCTCATGTGCCCTCAACTCAGCCCTCTGGGTGGACCAATACGCTGCTGGTGGATCCGTTCCTGGAGCGTCATGGGCTCTTACTCTAACCCTATCCCCAACCCTACACCTAACTCTAACCCTACCCCTACTCCGAAGACTCCCTGCATCCCTACACCTGAGCCTGTCCCACGCATGGGCTTTCCCTTCAGCCTTACAGGGAGATCTCAGGACTAGTGTCGCATTGATCTTCCCTTGAAGAGGCCTGAATAAGACACAAAGATAGGAAGAATCTTGTGAGCTGTAATTGGCTGACCCAAAGAGACTACACCAATACAACCATTAGGTACAACAGATCGCCACACGGGCCAACAACATAGGTTGGGGTGACCTCTCAGAAGAAAAGAACCTCCAAGCGATTTCAATTTGGACTTACTGGTCAAAAGTACAACATCGCTTATGTATCCAAGAGACTTGATATACGCCAAACGTACTCTATCTGGATGCTGCTGGGGGTTTCCTTTTGGTGGTGGAGGGTTGTTTTCTCAACATTTAGTGCAGGGCTATGAAACGCTGGTGGTGGCAGTGGTGGCGGTGGTGTTCTATTCTCTTCCATAAAGAGTTACAAGACGGCCATTTTGTGGGAGCGAAGCTTAGCTGGGCTCCTCCTGGATCCCTCGCTGCTTTGACTTCCTTGCCAGGCTTTCTAGTGGGAAAAGAAGACAAGATGTCATAAGATACTTGGGTAACCAAAGATGAGAATGATGAGCTTTTTGAAATGCCATCAGAAAATGATGGGACAGTGCTGCTGTCCACGGTTACAGCCCAGATTCTGGGAGCATGCATGATGAGCTCTAGGAATCCACTGTCTCCGTGTATGAGAGGTGTTCGGCTGGTAGAAGAATTTCTGCACGTCCCGAATGAGGCTGGCAGGGGAAATCTGGTATGTGTTGACAAGAATCCCAAACATCATAAAAGGATAATGGATGAGACCAATGCCTGCTTCTTCAGAAGTGAAAGTGGAAAGAGACATCCAGGAAATGGCTGATTTAAAACTTTTTTTTTGATTTTTTATTTTTGAGAGAGTCAGAGACAGAGATGGAACCCGAGTGGAGAAGATGCAGAGAGAGGGGGAGACACATGTTCTGAAGTCCGCTCAAAGTCCAAGCTGACAGCACTGAGGCCAACGCAAGACTCGAACTCACATGGGACTGTTGTCGCTTCTGCCCTGTCAACTCCCCTGGACCGAACCCTAACCCTAGCCAAGTCTCTGTCCCCATAGGGCCCCAAGCCATGGTTCTGAGTAAAGCACAAAACCCAGGCCCAGATGCGGTGCAGTGTGACTTGGCGTGGCACATGGAACATCACCATGCCATTTCCACAATCAGGACAGAGCTGCATAAGGGGGCTCCGGAGGCCACCCTGTACCTAGCCCAATGAGGAGGCCAGCCTTTGTAACCAAGGTCAAAGGCTGGCCACCAGCCTCCCATCCGCTCTCCACTCAGCCTTCGGGGAGACCACTGTACCACTGGGGGTTCAGTGTCTGGAGCCCCTGCCTGACCCTGACCCTAAACCTAACCCTACATCTAACTCTTACCCTACACCTGGCCCAACCCTCTGTGGAACCCACAGCTGACCTGCACCCGCGCGACCAATCTCACATCAGCTCTTCAGGTAGATCAGGGGACTGGTGCTGCATTGGCCCTGGCGACTCCCCTGTACAGACCCTAACCCTAGCCAAGGCTCTGTCCCCATGGGGACCCGAGTCTTATGTTCTAGAACACTACGGACACGGTGCCCAGAAGTGGTGCAGGATTCCTGAACATGTTACATGGAACATCACGATGACATTTGCAAAGCCCGGTGAAAGCTGCACGATGAGTGTCCTGAGGCCCCACCGTAGCCTGGCCCACAAAGGAGGCTGGCCCTTGAACCCAAATGCTCGGCCTGGTTGGCAGCTTCCTATGTGCCGCCAACTCAGCCCTCTGGGTAGATCAATGCACTGCTGGGGGATCCGTTCCTGGAGGACCTGGGATCATTCTCTAACTTTAACCTCAACCCTCCACCTAAACCTAACCCTAGAACTACCCCTGTGGCTTACTGCAAACCTACACCTGAGCTAGCCCCAAGCATAGGCCCTCACTTCAGCCCTCCAGGACTGGTGTCGCTTTTGCCCTGGTGACTCCCCTAGACAGAACCCTATCCCTAGCCAAGGCTCACTACCCATGGGGTCCCGGGTATGGTGTCTGAGCAAACCACGGACCAGGGACGAAGTGGTGGGGCAGGGTGACTCGGCTTGGAACATGGATCATCACCATGCCATTTCAACACGCAGATGTAGCTGCACGTGGGGACTCCGGAGGCCCCTCTGTACCCTAGCCCAAATTGGAGGCTGGCCCTTGGACCCAAACGCTAAGTATGGCCGGCACCTTCCCATGCACACTCAACTCAGCCCTCAGGGTGGACCAGCACACAGCTGGGGGATCTATTCCTAGAGTGTCCTGGGATCTTACTCTATCCCTAACCCCAACCCTATACCTAAACTGAAACCCAGCCCAGATAGGGAAAACCTGCCGTAAGATGGACGACGGGGCAAATAGGAAACACCTGTCCCTGAATAATGAGGAATGCGGAAGTAGCTGGCTATCAATTATTTCCTCTGCTAATTCTCTGGTCTCTGACCTCTGCAGAATGATCTCCTCTCTGCCCTCTGGTGTAAAAGAAGCCTCCTCCCTTGGAAGATCTCCAAGTGCTGCTGGGTTCTTCTGCCATGTGATCCAGACCAGATTCCACAACATTTGGTTCCCTGACCTGGAAACCCAACCTCACTGGCCTGTTGTTGCCACGGTGTGGGAAAACGGCGTCGCGGTGACAGAAGGAGGAATGGAAAAGGAGAAGGCACGCCCTGCCTGAATTATGGCAGTCTCCCTCTTGGTCACCTCTGGCTGGCCCCGCTCCGCCGTTCCCGCCAGGTACTAGGAGGCTTGGCAAGTGAGGACCTGTAACTGTCATCGGAAACCGGTAAGTTCTGGGCCCTAAATCTGTCCTGTCCTGCCCACCCATAGTGGTGGGAAGGGGGAGCTGATCACTCCCCAGAAACTTCAATGGTTTCTGTTTGGAGCCCCCATCTGTAAATCTGTCCTGTCCTGCCCACCCATAGTCCTCAGTGGTCTCATCTGTAGGAATTCTGTGGGAGGGAATGTAATAACCTCTAGTGTGTATGTGAATGTGAATGTGTGACTCGGTCTGCCTTGCCTGCCAGGTTCGATTCTGTGGCTCCGTAGGTGGGCACCCCTAAGGCCCCCAAAAGCCTATGGAGTCTGAGTGGGCCCATCTGCCATTCCGTGGTGAATGGCATACAGTCTATGGCGGCATTGGAATAGTATCCGATCATAAGTCACAAAGCTGAGACCGCTACGGCTAAGTGTCACCTAAGTTCCTTCAGGACACGACCAGATGGGCATCTGACTGGTCTCCTCATTAGAGCAGGCACACGTAACCCTTTTTCTGTCTTTGTGACACTGCCTCACGGGAACATTAGGGGGTTGGGACAGAGCAAAACCACAGTTCTTGAAACTAGGATTGAGAACTTTGAGGAGGGGTTTTTTGGGAGACTATGGAATTAAGATGACCCCCCAGCGAATTAAGGACCCTATGTGAGTTGGAATTGCCCACTTTTGGGGTAGGATGGCCCTCAGAGGGAACTTTAGATGTTCCAATGATCTGCCGCAACTGGCATGTTGTTACCAGAGACCCAGGTTACCCTGATCAGTTCCCATATATCGACTCCTGATTAGAGACTGCCCAAAACCTCCCCCCTTGGGTGCGATTTACCTGCAAAGAACTGGGACAGCCTAGGGTACAGAGGTCCCGACTTCCGCAAATTCCCACCGGTAATCTGGAGGAAGAACCAATTTTGCCACCATCATATGCTCTCCTGAGACCGTGAGAACCTGACCCCCTGGCTCCCGATACTCTGCCACCTCCGGACTCAACAGATCCTCTCTCCTCCAGACCAGTGGCTAGGTTGTGACATCGGCCAGGTACAGGTGCTCTCCAGATGCCAGTATGAGAGATTGGTGTGCTGGCCGGGATGCCCGAATGAGGGAAACCTGAGAGATGTGATGAAAATGGAACCCTCCAGCCTGGCCACTCCATGGCGTATTACCAGCCTTTCTCCACTACTGATCTCCTCAATTGGAAACACAACACAATTTTATATCCTGGAAAAATGACAGGCAATGATAGACCTAATGGAGTCCCTCTTCCAAACCCACTGACCAACTTGGGAAGACTGCCAACAGCTGCTTCGCACTTCAATACTGAAGAGAGGGAGAATTATGAGATGAGCTCGGCAATAACTTGAACATGCACCAGCCGGGGGTGTTGATCCTGGGATCTGGGCTAGAACTGCCGCACCTGAAGAATTTCCTACTTGGATCTTCACTACAGAAGAAGGGCAAGTCTACATCTGCCAGTACCAAGAGTCTCTCCTATGGGGGATTCGAGCAGGGGCTAAGAAGCCCATGAATATGACCAAGATAGCCTCAGTCACTCAGCACCAAGGGGAATTATTATTAGGAGATTATTAGGAGAGCTATGCGAGGCTTACTGCATTTACACCCCTTTTGATCCCGAAGCACAAGAAAGCCAACAGATGGTACACACCTCTGTCGTGGCCCAAGCTGTCCCAGATATCAGAAGGAAGCTCCAAAAACTTGAGGGTTTCAGTGGAATGAACGTCATGCAGTTGATCGAGTTTGCTAACAAGGTCTACATGAACAGGGAGGAAGGACACTGCCAAGAAAAAGATGAGGAGAAAGGTCAGCCTCCTCGCCGCTGCTTTAAAGGAAAAGGACTACGAAAGGATGGAGAAAGTCCCACTAGAAAAAGTTGGGAAGCCCAGGACCTCCTTAGCAAGGGATCAATGCACCTACTGCAAGGAGAAAGGACATTGGAAAAATAAATGTCCCAACCAGAGAAAGTCTCAGAAACCCAACTGGTATGTAAAAGAACCCTGTGGAAAAGACCTCACAGGGCTAGCAGGAATAGATTCAGATTGAAAGGGACCAGGCTCACTTCTTGGCCCCCATGAGCCCAAGGTCAAAATGAAAGTAGGGAGCCAAACTATGTCTTATTAAATGGGCTGAAATCGAGGGGGCCACCCAGACCAAGAAAGGATGATGAAAACTTCTAGATGAGCGCATCTTTGTCCCAGTGGCCCTTGGAGGGCATCTAGTTGGCGAATACCATCAACTCACCCATCTAGGAAAAACTGCATTAGAGGCCCTCCTCAATAAGCAATACTACATCAGCCAGCTGCCAGCATTATGTCGAGCAATAAGCGAAGGGTGTGTGACTTGCGCCAGGAATAATGCCCGATCCATGCTGTGACCCCTGCCAGGTGTCCAAAGGGTAGGAGCTACCCCCTTTGAAGATCTAGAAATAGACTTTACAGATGTCCAGCTAAGTCTAGGATTTCGATTCCTCCTGGCAAGTCTGTACATACTCTTGGTGGGTTGAAGCTTTCCCCACCAGGACAGAACGGAGGCAGGAGGTAGCTAAAGTCCTCCTAAAAGAGATTGCCCCCCAGTTCAGCCTGCCCGCCACAATCCACAGTGATAATGACCTGCATTCATGGGGGACATTATACAAACTCCCTCCACATCACTTGGAAGCTTCACACTGCTTACCGGCCTCAAAGCTCAGGGAAAGTAGAGTGAATGAATCGCACCCTCAAGGGAACCTCAGCCATGTTCTGTCAGGAAACAGACCTCCCATCGCCAGACCTGTTGCCCCTGGCCCTCCTGTGTGTCTGTTGCACACCAGGAACTCAAGGTTTCTCCCCCTTTGACCTAATATGTGAGAGGCCCCCTCCATGTCTAGGGAGTCTCCCAGGGAACCTACACCAAATAGGGGAGAAGGGAATAAGAAAGCAACTTCAAACGTTAGGGGCACCCTAAATAAGTTACAATGATATACCATACAGAGGGGCCCAATCTCTTTAGGATCCCCTGTACACCCTTTCTCACAAGGGGACTCCATCTGGGTCAAAGATTGGAAGAAAGACCCTCTCAAACCACAGTGGACTGGGCCTCATACCATTATTCTGACCACCCCTACTGCCCTCAAGGTCACCAATATCATGGGTTCACCACTCCAGAGTTAAGAGGGCCAATCTTGAGGAGCCCCAAAACTTGGAAGACTGACCCAAGTCCAATAAACCCACTCAAAGTGACCTTTTGGAAAGTCCTAGATTCTTAGGAGGTTCAGCCTTGATCCACCCACACCCCGGAAGCTGGCTGGTCTACAGATGGCAGAAGCTTGAGGAATCGCTGTTCCCATTAGATAGACTCTCCTTACCTTTTGCCATCAGGTTGGCAGAGATTACCCCAGAAAGCTGGAAATACAGCGAGAGGTTCCTGTTTTCACTCTTATGAATAGGACGTTCTGTTGGTATTGATTGCCTCTAATATGGGCCACATTTGGAGCCAGTAAGAGCAGAGCACCTTCAGTGGAAGAATCTAAAGATGATGCCTTCTAATACACTCGACCTGTTTAAAGGGGCAACAAAGGGGGGAATGATAGAGGAAATCTGCCGTAAGATGGCCGACAGGGCAAATAGGAAACACTTGTCCCTGATTAATGAGGAATGTGGGAGTAACTGGCTTTCAATTCTTCCCTCTGTTAATACTCTGGGCTCAGACCTCTGGAGAATGATCTCCTCTGAGCCCACCGGTGTAACATAAACCTCCTCCCTTCCAAGATCTCCTAGTGCCACTTGGTTCTCCTGCCGGGTGATAGAGAGTAGATTCCGCAACAGCCCTACCACTAAGGCTCACTGCAAACCTGCACCTGAGGTGTCCGCACGCATGGGCCGTCACTTCAGCCCTCCAGGGAGACCACAGGACTGGTGTCACTTGTGCCCTGGTGACTCCCCTGGACAGAATCCTAACCCTAGAAAAGTCTCTATCCCCATGGGGCCTCGAGTCCTGGGTCTGAGAAAATTACGGACCCGGGACCCAGAAGTGGTGCAGGATGACTCAGTGCTGCACATGGAACCTCACCATGCCATTTCCACAGCTCGAATGGAGCTGCACAAGGGGGCTCCCGAGGCGACACTGTACCCTATCCCAAAGGGGAGGCCAGCCCTTGAACCCAAACGTTAAGCCTGGCCGGCACCTTCCATGTGCCCTCAACTCAGCCCTCTGGGTGGACCACTGCACTGCTGGCGGTTCCATTCCGGGAGCGTCCTGGGATCGTACTCTAACCCTAACCCCAACCCTACACCTAACCCTAACCATAGCCCTCTTTGGGAAAATCTGCCTTAAGATGGCCGACAGGTCGAATAGGAAACACCTGTCCCTGATTAATGAGGAATGCGGGAGTAACTGGCTATCAGTTGTTCCCTCTGCTAATGCTCTTGGCTCAGACTTCTGGAGAATGATCTCCTCTGAGCCCACCAATGTAAAATGTATCTCCTCCCTTCCAAGACCCCAGGTGCTTCTTGGTTCTCCCACAAGGTGAGCAGAGCAGATTCTGCAACAACCTTACCCCTAAAGATCACATGAACCCTACACCTGAGATGGGCCCACTCATGGGCCCTTACTTCAGCCCTCCATGGAGATCAGGAAAGTGCTGTCGCTCCTGCCCTGGCGACTCCCCTGGGAGGAATCATAACCCTAGCCAAGGTTCTGACCCATGGGGCTCCAAGTACTGGGTGTGAGAAAAGCACAGACCCAGGTCCCAGAGTCGGTGCATGGTGATTCGATGTACCACATGGAACATCACAATGCCGTTTCCCCAACACAGACGGAGCTGCACGTGGGGGCTCTGGAGATCCCCATTTCCCTAGCCCAAAGAGGAGGCCGGCCCCTGATCCCAAATGACAAGCCTGGTCCACACCTCCCCATGTGCCCTCAACTCAGCACTCTGGGTGGACCACTGCACTGCTGGTGGATGTGTTCCTGGCGCTTCCTGGAATCTTACTCTAACCTAAAACCCAAACCCTGCACCTAACCCTAACCCTAGCCCTAGCCCTACCCCTAAGGCTCAGGGCAACCTGATACCTGAGCTGATCTACGCATGGGCCCTCACTTCAGCCCTCCAGGGAGATCAAGAGACTGCTGTCACTTCTGCACTGGCGACTCGCCTGGCTGGAACCCTAACCCTACCAAGGCTCTGTCCCCATGGAGCCCTGAGTCCTGGGTCTGAGAAAAGCACAGACCTTGGGCCCAGAAGCGGTGCGGGTGTCTCATGGAACATCACCATGCCATTTCCACAGCCCGCATGGAGCTGCACGAGGGGGTTCCAGAGGCCATCTTCTACCCTAGCTCAAAGAGGAGGCTGGCCCTTGAACCCAAATGCTAAGCCTGACAGACAACTTCTCATGTGCCCACAAGGCAGCCCTCTGGGTGGACCACTGCACTGCTGGTGGATCCGTTCCTGGAGCATCCTGGGATCTTACTCTAACCATAATCCCAACCCTACACCTAACCCTAACCCTAGGCCAACCTCAAGGTTGACCACAACCTTACACCTCAGCCGGCCCCGCGCATGGGCCCTCACTTCAGTCCTCCAGGGAGATCACGGGACTGGTGTCGCTTCTGCCCTGGTGACTCTCCTGGACGAAACTGTAACACTAGCCAAAGCTCTGTCCCTATTGGGCCCTGAGTCCTGGGTCTGAGAAAAACATGGACCCAAGGCACAAAGCAGTGCAGGGTGACCCAGCGTGGCACATGGAACATCACCATGCCATTTCCACAGCTTGCATGGAGCTGCACGAGGGGGCTCCAGAGGCCCCCCTGTACCCTAGCCCAAAGGGGAGGCCAGCCCTAGAACCCAAACACTAAGCCTGGCAGGCACCTTCCCATGCGCTCTCAACTCAGCCCTCTGGGTGAACAAGGGCACTGCTGGCGAATCGGTTCCTGGAGCATCCTGGGATCTTACTCTAACCCTAACCCCAAACCTACACCTATCCCTAATGCTAGGCCTACCCCCAAGACTCACTGAAACCCTACACCTGAGTCGGCCCCACGCATGTGCCCTCACTTCAGCACTCCAGGGAGATCACAGGACTGGTGTCACTTCTGCCCTGGCAACTCCCCTGGACAGAACCCTAACCGTAGCCTAGGCTCTGTCCCCATGGGTTCCCGATACCTGGGTCTGAGAAACACTCAGGCCCATATCACAGAAGTGGTGCAGGGTGCCTTGCGTGGCCCATGGAACATCACCACGCCATTTCCACAGCCCTCATGGAGCTGAACGAAAGGGTTCCGCAGGCCCACCTGTACTCTTCGCCAAAGGGGAGGCTGGCCCTTGAACCCAAACGCTAGACCTGACCAGCACCTTCCCATGCGCCCTCAACTCAGCCCTCTGGGTGGACCACTGCACTCCTGGTGGATCCGTTCCTGGGGCATCCTGGGATCTTACTCTAACCCTAACCCCAACCCTACACCTAACCCTAATCCTAGGCCTAACCCCAAGGCTCACCGCAACCCTACAACTGAGCCAACCCACGCATGGGCCCTCACTTCAGCCCTCCATGGAGATCACGGGACTGGTGTCGCTTCTGCCCTGGCGACTCCCCTGGATGAAAACCTAATTCTAGCCAAGGCTCTGTTCCCATGGGGCCCCGAGACCTGGGTCTGAGAAAAGCAGGGACCCAGGGCCCAGAAGTGGTGCAGGGTGCCTCGGCGTGGCACATGGAACATCTCCAGGCCATTTCCACAGCCCCCATTCAGCTACATGAGGGAGTTTCGGAGGCCATCCTCTATCCTAGCCCAAAGAGGAGGCCAGCCCTTGAACCCAAACGCTAAGCCTGGCAGGCACCTTCCCATGCGCCCTCAACTCAGCCCTCTGGGTGAACCACTGCACTGCTGTCAGATCTCTGCACATTGGTTCTCACTTTAGCCCTCCAGGGAGATCACAGGACTGGTGTCGCTTCTCTCCTGGTGACTCCCCTGGACAGAGCCCTAACCCTAGCCAAGGCTCTGTCCCCATGGGGCCCTGTGTCCTGGGTCTGAGTAAAGGAGGACCCAGGGCCCAGAAGTTGTATAGGGTGTCTCGACATGGCACATGGAATATCAACATGCCATTTCCACAACCTGCATGGAGCTGCAGGAGGGGGTTCCAGAGGCCATATTCTACCCTTGCCCAAAGAGGAGGCCGGCCCTTGAACCCAAACTCTAAGCCTGGCAGGCAACTTCCCATGCACCCTCAACACAGGCCTCTGGGTGGACCACTGCACAGCTGGCGGATCCGTTCCTAGAGCATCCTGTGATCTTACTCTACCCTTAACCCAACCCTACACCTAACCCTAACCTAGCTCGACCCTCAAGGCTCACATCAATCCTACACCTGAGCCGGACCCGTGCATGGTCCCTCAATTCAGCCCTACAGGGGGATCACGGGACTGGTTCCGATTCTGCCCTGGTGACACCCCTGGACGGAACCCTAACCATAGCCAAAGTTGAGTCCCCATGGGGCCCTGAGTACTGAGTCTGAGAAAAGCACAAAACCGGGGCCCAAAAGCAATGCAGGGTGCCTCAGCCCGGCAAATGGAACATCACCATGCTATTTCCACAGCCCTCATGGTGCTAGAAGAGGGGGCTCCAGAGGCCCTCCTGTACCCTAGCTGAAAGGTGAGTCCAGCCCTTGAACACAAATGCTAAGCCTGGCCAGCAACTTACCATGCCCTCTCAACTAAGCCATATCGGTGGACCACTGCACTACTGGCGGATCCTTCCCAGAAGCGTCCTGAGATCATGCTCTAACCCTAACACTAACAACCTAACCCTAACCCCTATCCCGAAACCTAACCTTAACCAGAACCCGAACCCTAACACTAACCTGAACCCTAACCCTAACCCAAATCCTAACCCTAATCCTAAACCGAACCCAAACCTGAACCCAAACCCGAACCCGAACCCGAACCCGAACCCTAAACCCTAACGCTATCCCTAAACCTGAACTCGAACTGGAACCCGAGCCTGAACTAAAACACGTACCCAAACCTTAACCCTAACCCAAATCCTAACCCTATCCCCAACCCGAACCCTTACTGAACCTGAACCCGAACTCGAACCCAAAACTGAACATGAACCCCCTAACCCAAACCCTATCCTTAACCCAAATCTGAACCCGAACCCGAACAGGAATCCCACCCTTACCTTAACCCTAACCCTAACCCTTATCCCCTGAACCCGAACCCGAACCCTAACAAACTGCTTATACTGATCAATAGTATAAATAACACCTCACAAGCATTAGATGCTTTAAAAAATTAAATAATGTTAGGGCCACACTCTTGGAGAATAGAGACATCATTGATTACTACTGCTCCTCCATCACCTGGGTTATGAAAGATTTCCTGACATATGTTATATCAATATAACTGATAATTCTCACAGAGTCTTAGAACTGATAGATGACATTTGGGCATAACTGGACAAAGTTAGGGTCTCTCCTAGATTGTTTGACTGGTGTGGGAACTAGGAACATTATCTTTAAAAAAATTTTTTAATGTTTATTTATATTTGAGAGAGTGAGACAGTATGCAAATGGGGGAGGGGCAGAGAGAGAGGAAGACAGAATCTGAAGTAGGTTCCAAGCTCTAGGCTGCCAGGACAGAGCCCAACGCGGGGCTCAAACTCATGAGCCCCAAGATGGTGACCTGAGCCAAAGTTGGACGCCCAACTGACTGAACCACCCAGGAGCCCCTAAGAACATTATCTTAAGATGCCATCTTGTTGGTCAATATAATCTTTACTTTATGTTTTTCTCTTTGTATCTGCTAATGTTTATGCCACCTCATGCCTGCCAGCCTTCCTGTAGAACCATACTTTGGGCCACTCAACCAACCCTTGGGTAGACTCTAACTGCTGTACCCCCACACCATTCCTTATCAGCTTAAAGAACCCAGAACAGTTATTGTCCCTGTTCCCTAACAGCAGTTACAGGCCCTCTTCCAGGGGGAGAAATGGGTAGGGAAAGGGTTAACATTAGGCAGGGAGAGATAAGGGACCTTCAGGAAAGCAGACTACAGCTCCAAATTGGAAGCTAAAGCAGCAGATGGGGTTCTCCCCTTATCAAATTCTTTATGGGTGCCCTCCCCCATTATCAAGGGCATAGGGGTGGTATATAAATAAAAATAGACAATCTAACCCTAAGGCAACAGTTGTGGGGCCTTGGCTCTACCCTAACCAACTTACACCACTGGGTTAGGAAAAGAATCAATGCATAGAAACAGAAATTTAGCAGACTCATGGCACTCTTCGAGCAACATATAAAATTTGGCATCCTGGCTCCTCCCTTTAGCTGGTTCTCTCCTAATGCTTATCATAGCTCTCTTGTTTGGTCCTTATATTCTTAATATGCTAACCAGATTTGTTTCCTCTAGCCTCGAAGCTATAAAACTCCAGATTATGCTCCAGTTGGACCATTCTAGCTGTAACTACTGACCTTTAAATGGCAAAAAACCCTAGTTGTCACATTCTTCCCTTTGACATCCCTGTCCAGCAGGAAGAAGCCAGAATGGTCTTTGCCCTGCCTCCCGTGGCAACAAAGGGTTCCCTGGCCCCCACAAACTGATTTTTTTTAAGTCTGCTACGGCAGCTTGAGAATCAAGAGTGGGGAATGAGGAGGAAAGCTGGTAAACGCAAATAAAAAGGGTCAGCCAGATGTCTGAGGCTGGATATTCCCTTTACATGCTTTTGGCTTCTGCACTCATGCCTCTTGCATCAGCCAGAAGCCAGGGACCAGAATCTTGACTATACTAGTCCTGCCCAATCCAGAAGCACATATGTATAAAAGATCAGTAAAACCTGAGCCAGATGCTCAGCCTTTTGAGGTGACTCCACAGGGTTGGCACCAGTGTGAAATAAACAGTCTTTTCTGATTCCCTGAGTGCTTGTCACTTTTCTCTTCCTGGGTGCTGAGTATTTGCTGTAACATAGGTTGTATGGCAAAAGGTGCTGACCTAAGTAACTTTGGAAATGAATGGAATCTGTGAACTAAAGGAAAAATGCACTGAACATAAACAGTAGACTCTATAAAATTTTTTCCCATAAGGGTGGTAGCTAATAGTTCTGAAAATCCCACATCTGTAATCTGGAAAGGAGCAATGAATCACATAAATGGCAGGTGGTAGGATCCAGGTTTCTCACTGCTGGAGTGGGGAGTTACAGACTAGCAAAAGGCAGAGGATCACAATGTCCATGTGATGATGGACCAGGTTGGGGACATCAGTATAATTCATCTTTAATTTAATATAGGTACAGACAGTTCCACTTAGAAACCTTTATAATTAAGTGTATATATATATAGGTTGGAATACATGCATATATTTCCTTGCATTGTCCACTGAGCACATTTACCTCCCACATTTAAATTTTTTTTTATCATATCATTCCCTAATAAAAGGAACCAGGGCTCCTTGAAGAAATTGCTGACACCAAGACCAAGATAGTAAATATAGGAGCCAGGATAATGTTGAATATTATAAAGTAAGGAAGTACCAAGAATAATCCCTGAAAGATGGAAATATGTCAAATGAAAACACAATCCAGTGGAAAGTGCTCTCAGTGGCCAAGCAGGAATGAACCAAGGACCAAAAACTATACTGCTGGAGTATAACCAACAGCTTAAAGTGACTACCCAGGTATCCACACTGGTAAAAAGAAATGATTAGTTAAAAAACAAACCACAGGCCCTAAAGTGGAGTCACTTATGTTCAGAGACCTAGGTCAGCAAACCAAGATGTACTACCTAAACTAACTGCAGTTTCACACACATGCCCCAGGTAACCTGGAAAATGTACTGAATGGCCTTTTCTGATCCTCTAAGGATGGTGACCTTGCCTAAAACAATGCATCCTTTGCTAATAATTTCATTTTTTCAATTCCCCCACTTCCTTTAAAAACTTTCCTTCCCTGTAGCTCAAATGAGCTCCTTTTTGTTTGCTAGATGGGATGCTGCCTGCTTCATTAATTGTTCAGTGAAGCCAATGGGATCTTTTAAATTACTCGGTTGCATTTTTATTAACAGATTACACAGGTTTGTTTTACAAATGGGTTGAATAGGCCTCTCCTATCAAATTCCACATAACAGATGTAGACATTCGGCCATCCATCAATGAGGCGAGGCGAAGCTAACTCCCCTCTCCTACAGTATGGACTCCACATAGTGTAATCCTGTTCAATAAGACCCATTGTACACACATGGAAAAGAGTAATTCATGGTGGGCAAGTCTGACAAACCCTGCTTCAGCCAGGTGACCAAAGTGAACACAGTGATAAGTGACCTCCAGAGCATATTCCCTTGATATAAAGTGATGACATAGCACTTTATCTCTGTGATATGCTTCCTCAAAACCCATAACCCCAGTCTAATCATGAGGAAAACACCAAGTAAATCCCACTGTGGGACTTTCTACCAAATACCTGAGCAGTTCTCCTCAACACTGCCAAGGTCACTGAAACAAGACAAGTCTAAGGGACTGTCACAGCCAAGAAGAGCTTAAAGAGACATGATGACCACATGCCATGTGGTTCCCTGCATGGGATCCTGAAGCAGGAAAAGGTAGAGCAGAGGGAACCTGAAACAAGTATAGACTTTAGTAAATAATAACATATCAACGTTTATTCATTAATTGTGACAATTCTGTTGAAAACTATAAAGAGAGTACATATTAAAAGTCAAATAAAAGAAACCTATTGCATCACACTGGATGCCTTGAGGAAATGGGTGGTTTCATAGTAAACATACACATTAAGAAAATGGACCCTAACATAAGGAAGAAACAAACAGACCAATTAAACATCCAGGGACCTCTTCCTCATGCTGGTTCTCCTCCCACTGTTCTGGAGTTTTCCTCTCCAGGGACAGAGAAGGAACAGGGACAGAGCTGTTCTGGAGGTCCCCTTGAGACCTGATGCCACCTACTGTCTTCCTCTCCCCAGCCATGGCCACTGTGCACAGGGAGTCTCAGGGACTGTTGATCCTGGTGTGTCAAGATTTTGGATTGAAAGGGACTGAACACACTCAACTGCAGTAAAATAAATTAATATTCTTAAATGGTGGAAAAAATTAATGCTTGAAAGTGGCAAGAGTGGATTTGGATTTGGCAGATCCAGGGGCTCACAACTCTCCATCCTGCTAAGTGCCTTTGGGGAGGCCCCATTCATAGGCACAGTCTGTCTCATTGCATCTGGGGCCTCCAGCAACTCCATGCTGACACTCACTCACTGTCCATTCTACTGGGAAAGGTTTCTCTTTCCCTTGAGTTCCATGAAAAGTCATGACTTTAAGTGTCTTTGGCCTGGCTTGGGTCACATTCTCATCCTTGAAGCAATCAGAGCACCCAGAGGCTGGAGCATAGGGTTGGCTAGATTTGGATAATATGCCCATCTTTGAGGTGGGTGGCATCTTGGGGCTGCCCTCTGGAGCTGCTTGGATGGGAGGCGGGGAGAGATATAGTTTCTAAAAGAAAGATGGAGTGCTAAACTTAGGCATGAGAACAGATGTTGGGGCAATGAAAGCAACAGATTTCACATCCCTAAGGGCCCACTCCACAGTTGCAGAATCTGAAGACCAAGGAAGGAAGGGCTTCACTTAGGGTCAGGGGCTGCAGCTGCCAGTGCTCTTGTCTTCCCACGATGGCAAGACACTCTTCCACTTGCTGAAAAAGCAATTTTACTGTTGGTGTTAAACTCAAGGCTCCTGTCTTGGGCATTGGGTCCTCACATCTCAGAGACTGGAAGGCACACAGACCTCAGTTGTGTCCCTGGGAGAAGGGAGCCCAGGAGTCACACCTGCCCCCCAGCCACATTAATCACCCATCTTCAAAGAACAAAGTGGCTCATTTTCCAGTCTCCTCTCTTCTTTACTAAGAGCAGAGACCAAATGTGAGGATGGTAAGGAACTTATTGCTCAGTGAAGCAGTGGGAAGCCCAAGGACTATTCCACAACACAAATCCACACTTGGCAGGCCACAGGCCCTGGGTCATGCATGTGGTTCTCTGAGACCATGAAGCCTCAGTGAGAAACTGCTCGCTGGGAGACACAGTTGCTCCCCATATCCTTGATTCTTAATGAGTATGCATGTCAAAATTTACATTACAATTGGGAGCCAAAAGGACTGCAGGACCATTCTGCTGTATGGCTGTTGTGGCCAAGGCCACATTCAGCATTTGAAGGATTGTGACCTCTCTTGGCAGGCTAGGAGGCTGCGAGGGAGGAGGTGCTTGTCTCAACCACACAGATGTTAGGAATGGAAACATCCTGAAGGGCTGTCTGCACTGCCCATGGGCCTGTTACATTGCCAGGAGCACAGTCAGCTCAGTAATTGGCCATGGGGGTTGTCAAGACCCTGGCTGGCTCAAGCTGGAGGACCACAGATGCCTTCCTGGATGGCCAGAGGCCGAAGACTGTCCTGTCTGAAATCTGTGTATTTCTGCCTGCTCATATGGGATGAAGGATCCAGCCAGTACCAGGACAGCCCCACCAGTCCTCAAAAAGGCTGAACAAGGAGACTGGGAGTTTGTTGCACTAAGTCCTGTATAAATCCACATGGCTACTGAGTGCCCTCATGTGTTAAGGCTGTGCTGGAACCTGGGGATGCCCAGAGTGGGGCAGCAGCACCTTTCCCTGGAGGGAGGAGGGGAGGAAACCCTGCATGACCTCTGAGGCCTTTCAACAACCCTTGACCCTTCTACAACACTTGAGGTTGAGTTAGATTTGAAATAGGCAGTGACCAGACAGGCATTTCATTCTTCTTCTAAAAGATCCCGGGACTGGGGAGAAGACAACCAATGGTCCCGCTCAATCCCTGCCTCATATTTGACCCTGGGTGAGTTCTGTTCATCCTGGAGGCCCAGAGAGATGGAGAGAGAGAAGAGGAAAGAGTTATGATTAATTATAATTCTAACCCTAACCCACCAACCCTAACCCTCTAACCTCTGAATGTAACTCCCTAACCCCTGACCTATACCCTTAACCCAGACTCTTGGCCCCCAATCCTGATTCTCTTAACTCTAATCCATAACATAAGTAATTCTTGAGGCACCAAAGCATTTGGGGGAGGTTAGTGGGAAGGGAAGGAAAAGATGAAGGGAAGCCAACTTCTATTTTTTGGCCCTAAAATTGCAAGGAAGCTGGAGGCAGCTATGATCTTTAACTGTGATAGGAAATAAACTGGAAGAGAGCTGAAAAAAGAAAACACTGAGGGGTTCTGACAGCAAAATAGAGAAATATTTCTTGTCTTGTCAATGTTTCTTAAAATGTTTGATTTCTTTGCTAAGGCTTTGAAATGCATACTTTATTGTGACATTTGTGTGACATTTATTATAGGGAACTCAGTATAAAGAATGGAGAAGTAGAAAGGAAACCCAGACCCTAACCCCTAACCCACTACCCCACCCCAACCCAAACCCTAAACCTTAATCCTGAATATTTATCCCCAAGTACCAAGGGTGAGAAATCCTGGTCTAGGCAAGGCCTTTCTGAGTATTCTTCCAAATCTCCTGTGAATTATGAGATTTTCCAGTCTGTCTGGTAGGTACAAGCAAAATCCCTTGCCCTGTGTGAGTGTAGGATACTGTTCACTATAATCTTGTGGGTTCTTTCTCAGGCATTTGAGTAGTTTCCTAAGATCTCTAGAGTCCTCTCTCTGCAGCTCTCTCCTCTCCAATACCCAACTCTACAAAGACTATGTGTCTTGGTCTCCATGAAAACTCAGTCATGTCTCTACTTAGGGAATCTTCCAGGCTCTTCCTGGGTTCCTCCTCACTATATAATTGTCTGGGTATCCTCTCAAAATAATAAGCTTGGGCAGTTGTTGGGTTCACCTCTTTGAAGTATCACTGCTTTATATTCCCTAGAGTCCAGTGTCTTAAAAACTGTTGTTTCACATATATTTTTTCCTCTTTGGGGTTATTTCAAACAGAGAATAAACAGAGTCCCTCTGTTACTCAGTCTTGCCTAGAAGTGAAAGTCTGTAAAGGGCACCACTGAATTTAATGTTCTCTCTCTGTGCATGAGACCTTTAAATTTTTTATGCTGTTCCAAACTGGAATGGGAATAAAAATGGTATATCAGGGTTTCAGCCTGTGCATATGAATTTTCTCAAATAGAGTACTGTCATTGTTTTCCTTCTCTTTGGAAAAGAGATGTAAAAAAATCGCAGCATAGTCAAGATTTAGATAATGTTTTGGTTTAATAAGCAGCATGAATTCAGCATAATTTTGCACAATGTACCCTGACCAAAAGAATGTTTTAACTTACCCAAATGGTCTTAATCCAAAAGGTAAAGCAGTTGAATTGATGTTATAAATGAATCTAGGAGGTATTTGGCTGTGCTAAACAGGAAGCACTGATCTTCCCAGAAGCTAGGAACTTTATAGAAACTTCTTTACCTATATACTTTTAGGATTATATTTTGCCAATGAAGTAAACTCATGTGAGACTTGGAAAGTAGAAAGGAAGTGGAGGCCAATACTCTCTGAAGGTCAGGGCAGTCGGACACAAAGATGCTAAAGTGCCTGGTGTACCCTAGCTTTTTCTCATTCTCTTCCAGTCCATATTCACCTCATCCTCCTGTCTGCTGATCCTGCTGACCAACTGGGACCCGAAGTCAAGTACTTCACATCAAGCCTCCTGAGGCTGTAGCTTCCATAAATTTTTCCACACCATCCTCTTCACAAAGCTACTTTGGCAGAAAGATTTGTAGGGATTCTCAGGTTTTCCAGCAAGCTCCAACCTGTCCACTAGTGCTATTGCTTCAAGTAGAAATTCTTAGGACTATTCCTCTGGTCCTCTGGCACCTCCCTTACAGATCTTCCCTTCCCAGTTTTTCAGACACTTGTATTAGCTTAAATCCTGTATTAAACCCCTTGCTTCTATAATAATTGTCTTGATTCAGTTTTCCTCACTGAATTCAAATTGACTCATCACTCAACCATCAACACCACCACTCACCTCATTTATTATTCTTAAAAAGATGGAGCAGTCAGTAACAGACCTGCTTCTAATGTAGAACACTGTAGGAAAGTCTAATGCTGCTATTATTTTTGTTACAGCCATTTCCTTCAAGATACTCTAGGAAACAACTCAATTTATTTATCTATCTCAAGGCTAGGAAAGATAGGAACCATCAGAGTTAAGCAAGGAGGAACCATTATCTGATGTAAGCCATATCCACTCATTCAGAAGGAAATATATGGATTGTGACACCATTTGACCTTGCAGCTAAGGGTTTGGAGTACAGAAAAATTTTTCAATATTACTTTGGCTATTCGGGGTCTTTGTGGTTCCATACAAATTTTAGGATTGTTTGTTCTAGCTTTGAGAAGAATGTTGGTGCCATTTTGACTAGGATTGCATTGAATGTGTAGATCTCTTTGGGTAGTATCAACACTTTAACAATATTTATTCTTCCAATCCTATGAACATGGAATGTTTTTCCATTTCTTTGGGTCTTCTTCAATTTCCTTCATAAGTTTTCTATAGTTTTCAGCATACAGATCTTTTACATCTTCAGTTAGGTTTATTCCTAGGTATTTTATGGTTCTCAATGCAATTGTAAATGGGATCAGTTTCTTGATTTCTCTTTCTGATGCTTCATTATTGGTGTCTGGAAATGCAACCAATTTCTGTACATTGATTTTGTACCCTGCAACTTTCCTGAATTCATGTATTAGTTCTAGCAGCCTTTTGGTGGAGTCTTTCAGGTTTTCCATGTAGAGTATCATGTCATCTGTGGAAAGTGAAAGTTTGACTTCTTCTTTGCCAGTTTGGATGCCTTTTATTTCATTTTGTTGTCTGATTGCTGATGCTAGGACTTCCAACACTATGTTAAACAACAGTGGTGAGAGTGAACATCCCTGTCCCTGTCAGGACATCCTCCTGATCTCAGGGGGAAAGCTCTCAGTTTTTCCCCATTGAGGATTATATTAGCCGTGGGCTTTTCATATATAGCTTTAATGATGTTTAGGTATGTTCCTTCTATCCCAACTTTCTTGAGGGTTTTTATTAATAAAAATGCTGTATTTTGTCAAATGCTTTTTCTGCATCTATTGATAGGATCATATGGCTCTTATCCTTTCTTTTATTAATGTGATGTATCATGTTGATTGATTTGCAAATATTGTACCATCCCTACAGCCCAGGGATGAATCCTACTTGATCATGGTGAATAATTCTTCTTATATGCTGTTGAATTCAATTTGCTAGTATCTTGTTGAGAATTTTTGCATCCATGTTCATCAGGGATATTGGTCTGTAATTCTTCTTTTTGTGGGGCCTCTGGTTTGGGAATCAAGGTAATGCTGACTTCATAGAATGTGTCCAGAAGCTTCCTTCCGTTTCTATTTTTTGGAAGAGCTTGAGAAGGATAGGTATTAACTCTGCTTTAAATGTCTGGTAGAATTCTCCTGGGAAGTCATCTGGCCCAGGACTCTTATTTGTTGGTAGATTTTTGATAACTGATTTAATTTCTTCCACTAGCTGTGAGTTTGTTCAAATTTTCTATTTCTTCCTATTTGAGTTTCAGTAGTGTGTGGGTGTGTAGGAAGTTATCTATTTCTTCCAGGTTGTCCAGTTTTTTTGGCATATAATTTTTCATAGTATTATCTGATAATAGTTTATATTTCTGAGGGATTGGTTGTGATAAGTCCATTTTCATTCATGATTTTATCTCTTTGGGTCCTCTCTCTTTTCTTTTTGAGAAGTCTGGCTAGGAGTTTATCCAATTTTGTTTATTTTTTTCAAAAAACCAGCTCTTAATTTCACTGATCTGTTCTACCTTTTTTTTTAATTCTATATTGTTTATTTCTGCTCTGATCTTTATTATTTCTCTTCTTCTGTTGGACTTGGGGTTTCTTTGCTGTTCTGATTCTAGTTCCTTTAGGTGTGCTGTTAGATTTTGTATTGGGGAATTTTTCTTGTTTCTTGAGATAGGCCTGGATTGCAATGTATTTCTTCTTAGGACTGCCTTTGCTGTATCTCAAAAGGTTTAGACTGTCGAGTTTCATTTTCATTTGTTTCTGTATATTTTTAAATTTCTTCTCTAATTGCCTGGTTGACCTATTCATTCTTTAGTAGGATGTTCTTTAACCTCCATGCATTTGGAGGTTTTCCAATACTTTTTCCTGTGGTTTATGTCAAGTTTCATAGCATTGTGATCTGAAAATGTTCACGGTATGATCTCAATTCTTTTATACTTATTGCAGGCTGTCTTGTGACCCAGTATGAGATCTATCTTGGAGAATGTTCCATGTGCCCTAGAGTAGAATGTGTATTCTGTTGCTTTAGGATGTAGAGTTCTAAATATATCTGTCAAGTCCATCTGGTCCAGTGTATCATTCAGGGCCATTGTTTCTTTATTAATTTTCTGCCTAGATGATCTGGCCATTGCTGTAAGTGGAGTTGTAAAGTCCCCTGCAATTACCACATCCTTACCAATAAGATTGCTTATGTTTGTGAATAATTGTTTTATATATTTAGGTGCTTCTGAATTCGGTGCATAAACATTCATAACTGCTAGCTCTTCTTAATGGATAGACCCTGTAATTATGATATAATGCCCTTCTTCATTTCATATTATAGCCTTCAGTTTAAAATCCAGTTTGTATGATATAAGTATGGCTACTCCAGCTTTCTTTTGACTTCCAGTAGCATGATAGATGGTTCTCATTCCCTTCACTTTCAATCTGAAGATGTCCTCAGGCCTATAATGGGTCCCTTGTAGACAGCAAATAGAGGGGTCTTGGTTTTTTTTCCATCTGATACCCTATGTCTTTTGATTGGAGCATTTAGTTTATTTACATTCAGTGTTATTATTGAAATATATGGATTTAAAGTCATCGTGTTATCTGTAGGTTTCATGCTTATAGTGATGTCTCTGGTCCTTTTTGGTCTGTGACATTCCACTCATAGAGTCCCCCTTAGGATCTCTTGTAGGGATGGTTTAGTGGTGATGAACTCCTTTAGTTTTTGTTTGTCTGGGAAAACCTTTATCTCTCCTTCTATTCTGAATGACAGGCTTGCTGGATAAAGAATTTTTGGCTACATATTTTTCCTATTCAGCACATTGAATATTTCCTGCCACTCACTTCTGGCTTGCCAAGTTTCAGTTGGTAGATCTGCTACTACCCTTATGTGTCTACCTTTGTAGGTTAAGGCCTGTTTGTCCCTAGCTGCTTTAAGAATTCTCTATTTAACATTGTATTTTGCCTTTTTCACTCTGATATGTTGTGCAGAAGATCGATTCAAATTACGTCTGAAGGGAGTTCTCTGTGCCTCCTGGATTTCAATGTCTGTTTCCTTCCCCAGATTGGGGAAGCGCTCAGCTATGATTTGTTCAAGTACCCCTTCAGACCCTTTCTCTCTCTTCTTCTTATGGAACTCCTATGATACAGATATTATTTCATTTCATTGAATCACTTAGTTCTCTAATTCTCCCCCCATGGTCCGGAATTTTTTTTTATCTTTTTCTCAGCATCATCTTTTTCCATAATTTTATCTTCTATTTCACTTATTCTCCCCTCTGCCTCTTTAATCCTCGCTGTCACTGCCTCTAATTTATTTTGCACCTCATTTACAGCACTTTAAAATACATCTTGACTATTTTTTAGTTCCTTGATCTCTGCAGCAATAGATTCTCTGCTGTCTTCTATGCTTTTTTCAAGCCCAGTGATTAATCTTATGACTATTATTCTAAATTCTTGTTCAGTTATATTGTCTATATGTGTTTTGATAAATTCTTTAGCTGTCATTTCTTCCTGGAACTTCTTTTGAGGAGAATTCTTCCGTTTCATCATTTTGGCTTGTTTTCTGTCTCTTATGTGTTTTAAAAGCTTGTTATGTGTCCTGCACCTGCGAACACTACTATATTAAAGAGATGTCATGCACTGTCTGTCCAGCTCCGAGCCCTTCAGCAGGTGTTTTTTGGAGTGTGTTACTTGATTGCTTTATCTCCCTACTTGTAGTGATGTTTTGGACCCTCCACCAGGTGTGCTTTGATTTGTTCGTTGAAGTAGCCCTGGAAAAGAAAACAAACAAAAAAAAAACCCCCCAAAAAAACAAAAACAAACAAAAAGAAAACAAAAACAATAAAACAAACAAAACCAAACAAAACCCAAAACACCATCTACAACAAAACAACGGGGTGGGGGTGGTGTTGATGATAGAGGCCTTATCCCATACAAAGAGAGAATGACAGGGCCAGGGAAAATAAAATAAAATAAAATTGACCAGGTAGAGAAACTATATGGCTTAATCCAGAGAGAGAGAGAGAGAGAGAGAGAGAGAGAGAGAGGAAAATAAAGAAGGAGATACAGAACAGGTATAAAGAGAATAGATTAAATATGTCTACTTAAACAAACCAACAACCATAATACCAGACTAGAGGAGGTAAGAAATAAGAAGGAGAAAAGGAAGGAAGAAAAAAATATATATAATAAGAATTGTCCAAGAATTAAATCAGAAAATGCAAAACCGCTGGTTGCCTTGGAACCGGTGGCAGTGGTGGTCTGAGGGAGGGGCTGCTGTCTGATTTTTGTCAGCATCTATCCCGCTCCAGCAGATATGCAGTTACCAGGCATGGAGTGGCATGGTTTTGTGTAGGTGGGTCCTGCATCCACTGTGGGCCTGCTCTCCCTTCCCTGAAGCCCCAACTTGGTAGGGTGGGGAGAAAAATGGCGGCACCCAGTCTCTCTTCCATGGACCAGGTGTCCCAAACTACTCTGTTCAGGCCATCCTCACAGTGCCATGGGCACAAACGAGGCAGTTTGTCCTCCTCTGATGACTCCCGCACCTCCCTGGTGCTCATCTGGGATTTAAATCCCAATGTCTTAAAGCATCCTGCTCTGTGTGCCCCAGTTCCAGGGAAGTGGCACTCCCCGCCCATCAATATATGGCCTCTGGGTGGCAGAAGCAAGCAGTCTTTGTCCTTTGAATGGTTAGATACCTTCTTCCCACAGCACTCCAGGGAGAGGATTGCTTCCTCCCACTGCAGACTGCGCCTCTGAACTAGTTACCTATCCCAGGGCTGGCTCCCCTCCTCCCCACATGCATGAACAGGGCAACCCGCCCCAGTCTGGAGAAAGCCCCGCAGTTAGAGATTGGATCTTTGTCCTGCTCTGTGGCCTTTCTCTTATCCAGATACAGTCCTACACTTCCCCAGCCTCTCTTTCTCTTCCCTTTGTCTCTCCACAGAAGGGGATCCCTCCCATCCATGCCTACGTTGCCCTTTTTATCTCTCCCAGTTCGCAAACATGCACCAATGGCCTGCCAGGTTGTCCCCATGGATCTCTGGAGATGTCTCTGTCACTCTGCAGCCCAGACTCCTGGAATTCAAAGTCCTTTGGCCTCAACACTGCCGTGTTTGAGGGACAAGGGAACTTTGGGTCCCCCTACTTCTCCGCCATGTCGGATCTCTTCCTACACATTCATTCTTTAGTAGGATGCTCTTTAATCTCCATATATTTGTGGCCTTTTGAAATATTTTTATGGTTGACTTCAAGTTTCATAGCATTGTGGTCTAAAAATATGCATGGTATGATCTAAATATTTTTGTACTTGTTGATGGCTGATTTGTGACCCAGTATGTGATCTATTCTGGAGAATGTTCCATGTGCACTCTAGAAGAATGTGCATTCTGCTGCTTTAGGATGAAATGTTCTGAATACATCTGTTAAGTCCTGGTCCAGTGTGTCATTAAAAGCCATTGTTTCCTTGTTGACTTTCTGTTTAGATTATCTATCCATTGCTGTAAGTGGAGTGTTAAAGCCCTCTACTATTATTGTATTATTAGTAATGAGTTTATGTTTGTTTTTGTTTTATATATTTGGGTTTCTCCAAGTTAGGGCATAAATATTTACAATTGTTAGATCTTCTCTGTGGACAGACCCTTTAATTATGATGTAATGCCCTTCTTCATCTTGTTGTTAGTCTTTGGTGTAAAATCTAGTTTAAGTATGGCTACTCTGGCTTTCTTTTGATGTTCATTTGCATGATGTTTCTCCATCCCCTCACTTTTTTTTTACATTTTATTTATTTTTGAGAGACAGACAGAGTATGAACAGGGGAGGGGCAGAGAGAGAAAGAGACACAGAATCCTAAGTAGGCTCCAGGCTCTGAGCTAGCAGTCAGCACAGAGTGTGACACGGGGCTTGAACCCATGAACCATGAGATCATGACCTGAGCTGAAGTCGGACGCTCAACCAACTGAGCCACCCAGGCGCCCCTCCATCCCCTCACTTTCAATCTGCTGGTGTCTTTAGGTCTAAAATGAGTCTCTTGTAGGCACCATCTAGATGGGTCTTGTCTTTTTGTTTTATCCATTCTGATATCCTATGTCTTTTGATTGGAGCACTTAAATCCATTTACATTCAGAGTGATTATTGATAGATATGAATTTAGTGCCATTGTATTTCCTGTAAAGTCATTGTTTCTGGAGACTTTCTCTGTTCCTTCCTAGTCTTTGTGGCTTTTGGTCTTTCTTTCCCACTCAAAGAGTCCCCTTTAATATTTCTTGGAGTGCTGGTTCAGTGGCCAGGAATTCCTAGTTTTTATCTGGGAAACTTTTTCTCTCTCCTATTCTGAATGACAGCCTTACTTGATAAACTATTCTTGGCTGCATATTTCCCCCCTTCAGCACGTTGAATATATCATACCACTCCTTTCTGGCCTGTCAGGTTTCTGTGGAAAGATCTGCTGCTCTTATTTGTCTTCCCTTGTAGGTTAGGGATTTCTTTTCCCTTACTGCTTTCAGGATTCTTATCTCTGTATTTTGCAAATTTTACTATGATATGTCTTGGTGTTGGCCAGCTTTTAAAAAAAATTTAATGTTTATTTATTTTTGAGAGAGAAAGAGAGCGAGCACCAGCCAGGAAGGGGCAGAAAGAGAGGGAGACAGAGTCTGAGGCAGGCCCCAGGCTCTAAGCTTGTCAGCGCAGAGCCCCACGTGGGGCTTGAATTCATGAACTGTAAGATCATGACCTGAGCCGAAGTCGACCAACTGAGCCACCCAGGCGCCCCACTGGTGTTGGTCAGCTTTTGTTGATTTTGATGGGAGTTCACTGTGCCTCGTGGATTTGGATGTCTGTTTCCTTCCTCATATTAGGGAAGTTTTCAGCTATAATTTGCTCAAAATAAACTTTCTATCCCCCTTTCCCTCTCTTCTTCTTCTGGGACTCCTATGATATGAACGTTATTATGCTTTATGGAGTTGCTGAGTTCCCTAAGTCTACATTTATAACCCAATATTTTTCCCCTTTTCAGCTTATTTTCCATAATTTTATCTTCTGTATTACTTATTCATTCCTCTTCTTCTATCTTTGTGATCATTAAATCCAGTTGGTTTTACACCTCAGTTATAGCACTTTTTATTTCAGCCTAATTTTTAGGTCTTTTATCTCTGCTCTAGGGGACTCCCTGGTGTCTTCTATGCTTTTCTCAAGCCCAGCTAGTATTCTTATGATAGTTGTTTTAATTCTGGTTCATATTACTTTTATCTGTTTTGATTAGATCCTCATCCATGACTTCTTTGTGCTCTTTCTTTTGGGATGAATTCTTGTCTTGCCATTTTGTCTGTCTCTGTCTTCTGTATGTTAGGAATGCCTGTTATGTTTCCAGCTCCTGACAGTAATGGGTATATTAAGATGTCTTATACTGTCCAGGACCTGGAGCTTCAGTAAGTGTTTCCGGTATATGCTAGGTGCCCTCTGCTGTTGTGTTTTGGCCACTCTTTCCCGAAGGAAAAACTCAATTCTCTGCAGAGTTTCTCTGCCTGCATTGGGGAGCGTTTGGACCTTGTCCACTGGTTGGCGGGTTTTAATTATGTGTTTTGGTCTGCTTGTTAAAAGAGGCTAGACCCTATTTCTCTTAGTGCTGAAGCTTTGCAACACTCTGTGGTCAGTAAACTTGGTATGTGTGGAGGGGATTTGTGATCTTCTGGGGGAGGGGCCCACTGCTGCTTTCACAGCACAGCACACATGTCCTAGTAAAAAAGCACCTGCAGAACACGGTGGTGGTGGTGGAGGGGGGGGCTTGGTGCAAGCTACTCAAGCCTCCACTGTGGGCAGTGTGCTGCTCACTGAAGTCCGTCCATACTGATGGGTGGGGGTAAAAATGGCATCATCCTACTCTATCATCCCTGGGGAGTTCATACCCACTGCTCTTCATGAAGCTCTCACAGAAGAGTAAACAATCTCCTTTCATGTGTCCCAGGTATCTCTCAGATCCCTGCCTTCACCCTGTGTCTGAGCTGTCAGCCCACCCAGCAGCACAATCCTGTGTTTTATCTCAGGTGCACTGGCTGGGTTTCAAAACTCCAAATTTTAGGGACCTGGCATGGCATGGACCTACACTGATCTTCTGGGGGAGGGTCTTACTGTGCTGTGGCTGGTGGTGTGTCCCAGAAGGGCAGTTGCACAAATGCACAGGGGCTTGGAGTTTATGGTAAAGTGCAGCAAAAAGCCGGCATCCAAATTAGCTACCCTCAGCAGGTGCCTCTGCTCCTATGTTAATGGTCGGGGTGGCTCAGTGGTGCCTAATGACTTGGCTATCTGTGGAGAGGCAGTGCCACCTCTCCTAAATGCACTCCAAGAAGGGGAACTGTCTCTCCCAGTGCCACCCAGGGGATTCTCAGACCATGCTGTCCATTCTTGGGCCTCTGCCCTCCTCCACAGGAACACCTCTATGCCCACGAAGCTCCATCCACCCTGGTGATGGTGCACACTTCAAAAACTTCATTTTGAGCTCTGTTCCTTGTAAAAACTTGGGATAATCAGCCCCTCTCATTTTCCCCACCAATGATTTTGGGGAATTTTTTAAAAAGTTTCTTTTGAGAGAGAGAGTGCACACAATGCAGGGAGAGGCAGAGGGACAGGGAGGGAGAGAATCCCAAGCAGGCTCCATGCTCAGCACGGAGCCTGATGTGGGGCTGATCCCATAACCTGGGATCATGACCTGAGCTGCAATTAGGAGTCAGGTGCTTAACCTACTGAGTGACCCAGACGTCCATGGGGAATTGTTTTCCTTGTGCACTGCACAGGCACTCTCACTCTCTCTCTCCTTCTCTCCTGTTTCTCTGATCAGGGGTTCCACCTCTCTGCAGCACCCACGATTCTATTCTCCCCAGATCATGCATCTCCACATCTTCTACACTCCATAATGTGGCCTATTTTCTCCCACTGGTTGTGCAGTTTGTTCTCTCAGTCCTCAGATTGATTTCTTGGGTATTCAGAATGATTTTATATTTATCTAGCTGTGTTCGAGGGATAAGCAAGCATAGTGTCCCCCTACTACTCTGCCATTTTAACTCCTCCCCAGGCCACAATTCTTAATGTATTTTTAGCATAAGTAAACTATGGTAAAACGTCATCAGAAGAAATCAGATTCAAGGAAGAAATTCTAAAGCTCACTGCAGTAGTCTTAAATTTTATTAATGCCTTCAATTTGTGCATCATTTAAAACAAGATATGTGCTTTCAAAAGCATTCTTATACATAAATAGACCAATGAACAGTTAAGTAATTTATCCTTAAAACATGCACATCATTTTTATTCAGGTGTGTATAAGAAAGGGAAATAAGCTTTTAGTCTTTTTCTTTGGATTAAAGACATTTGGAAACTATTATTCAGGAGTGCCAAATGTTTTCCTGGAAGAAATGTGTTTTCCAATAGGAAATGCAGATGTAATTAAAAGGCAGTAGTGTTGATAAAGAAGACCAAGAAACATTTGCACTATGTGTGATCACAAAGAAGAGTTCCAGTGGGCCTAAAGTATATGTCAAATAAATGAATCAGATAGCATGAGTCAAAAGGTGTAGATGGAAGAACAGGTAGCATGAGTCAGAGTATGTGACACATATATATTCAAGGCACATGACTAGGATTACACAGATGGCTAGGTTTTATAGACTGCTTTGTTCTTTCATTTGGAAAACAGTCAAATGTAATATAATTTCCATTTTACTGGCATTTATTGATAAATAAATGCAATCGGATTTAGGGCAGCAAATGTCCTTTCAGATACACACCAAAACTACATAATAGCTAACAGATGCCAGTGTAGCCAAAGCATTATGATCACATTCCAGTTTTCCCACACTGCAGTTAAATGGATATTAAACTGTCTGGTATTATTTCTATATGTCATATTGTCTACTCTCAAGTTTCACAAAAGAATTCTTGAAAACTAGTCAGATTAAAGAATTTATTAATCCATAAAGGATACTAAAACTATTATCCAACAGCAGTCAAACCCAAACCCTAGAGGTGACTGTTGACTATATTCAGTTTGGGCTTCTCCCAGACTGGAAAAAATTACCCACACTACCTCCTCTTCATACATCTCTGAAGCACTAGCACACCCACTGAGGTTCTTTTATTTTTCTCTGGTGAGCCAGAAGAATTTGCTTCTCCACCTCCTACACTACCCATTCTATTAACCATACAAAACGCCCTAAATATCCACCAAAGAGAAAGAAATATATAAAAAACCACAATCTTTAACAATATTTAAATCATCATCTTTTCAAATGAACTGCAATGGGGAAAGAGAGGACATCAAGCTCTGCAAGGTTTGTGAATGGTTACAACTTTCTTCTTGCAAGTGAATACTAGAAGGATTAGGTTAATTTTGTGTGTTTCTAATGGGCTAGCAAAATGTTCCCCATATGACTGAAAGAAAATGTTTAAAACTTCACTTGCATGGGCTCCTGGAAACAAGCAGCACCAACAAATTAATTACAATTCCCCAAGTAACAACAATTCTCCATTTATATTGTTTTCAAGCACCTAAAACTCCTCAATAGCAAAAGACATTAAGATGAGATATTAGCAATGCTATCTTTCTCTTGAATACTGTTGTGTACACAAAGTTCATCCAAATTCTTGGTAGACAGCACTTAAGACTGGTGGTTTCTACCTTGGTGATAGCTTTGTGCAATTACAAACAAAAATGTTTCTCTAAGTAGATGACTCTAGTTAATGAACTAAAGAAACAAAAGCCTTTCTAAGGCTACTGCTGCAATAAATGGTTCAGTCTGAAGTGCACTGGAATAAATTGGACAAAGATAAATCTGGAAGCATACAACAAGATTAAACAAAAAACCAGAAGAGGGTTGAAGAGACTGGCAGACACCATCTGTCAGTATTCAAAGGCTTGAATCACATCGATTGCTTTTAACTCCTTGTTCTCTCATATCCTTGGTTAATGATAAGTTTTCCTTGTTTTATTTCTTCACACAGCTTGGCCATGTAAATCCACCACAGAGAGGTGACACAATGATATAGATGAATACCTAGAGGGAGGGGGAAGGCAATTTTATTTTCTACAATCTATCATAGGCTCATAAATAAGATATAAAGCAATGTAAAAACCTATTAACAGATATTAGTCCCATCACAGTAGTGGTTGTGTAATAATGTAATACACCAATCAAGTATCTTCAAAGGCAGAAGTGGAAATAAAAGGACTCTTTTTATTATAGCTCGCACACATTTGAATTCCACTACCCTTTCTTCATTGGGAGAGAAAGCAGTGGACTTGTTTCTCTTCACTGGGAACCAGGCAGAATCAAGCTATCTGAGTCAACTCTGAGACATCATTATCAAGATCACAAATCATAATTCTCCTAAAGTATGATTTTATTATGAAGCACATTTGTAGGTTTTATACATGGATTACTTTTCATTATTAGGATGATTAGAAATATTTAAAAGTATAAGAGATTCTACATCTATATCATCTATGAGCAAGAATGTTGCTATGAACCTTTTGGTGAATAATGAGATGATAATTACAATTACCAAATCAAAGGAAAGCTGACGATACAAGTAACAGTAAAGACACTAGTTCTATTGTAGATAGCTAGCTTTTTAACTGTTGTAATTTTAAAGTATGATTTTTAATGGTATATGCTTGTTTGCATTATTAAATTCCAAAAAGATTTATTTTAAAAATTAGGTTCACTGCATTAATTTAGTCATTTTGTCGTTCGTTAAATTACAACCTTTTTGAGATCTTTAAGTGGCTGATTTCATTAGTCAATGCCTGGAAAAAAAATTCATTTATGATTTCCATGCTCATTTCCAAAAGTCAGCAGAGTGTTTTTTGCCTTCTCTATAAATGTAAGGGAGGGGGGTGGTTTACAGCAAATTCTGGTTATTAATGAGTTTAAATTACATACACACACACACACACACACACAGATATTCCAATTTCACATGAAGTTGACTATTTGCCACAGACAAAGTATAAGGATTTTTAAAGCTAAAGTGCAATATATTAGGTGACAACAGTTTTTGGGAAAGATTGATACTGCATTAAGAGCAGTGCTATGCATGTAGTAAGTAAGGAATAAATACAATCTGAATTTAACAATCATCTAGCTTTATAAATCAATCTAAATTTCCAGACCCAAGTAGTAGGAAGAAGCTAAGCTAAGGAGCCTTGAGTGGGTCACCTGAGGATCCTGAGCAAGGAGACATTCAAGGCCATGGCACAATTTCCAGTATAACATCAACAGATCAATGGCTGCCCTTCTCTGTTAGGTAGATCCAGCTATCTAAGGTGCAGGTCTTTCAACAGGGGTCAAGGAAATGTGGAGCCGAGTCAGAGGAATCTGCTCAGAGTTAACTTTGGACTTCTGCAAATGGCAAGAGGATAGGGAGAAAAGCTGCTTTGCCCAGCCACAAACTACCCACAAAGTAAAACATCTTCCTCCCACCCTCCTTAGAGCAGCAACTCTCAAACGTTTTGATTCAGGACCTCTTTACACTCTTAAAATTTACTGAGGACTCCAAATAGCTCTTACATAGGGGGATTATAACTGTCAACACTTACCATATTAGAAATAAAGTTTTAAAAAAATACCTATATAATTCATTTAAAAACAAAAATAATAAAAACCCATTATAGATAAACATAACTATATTTCTCCAAGGTCAGATTTATGTGTCATTTTTGCTAGGCTTCAGTACACAGTTTCCCAATCAAACACTAATCTAGGTGTTACTGTGTTTTGTAGATGTGATTAAAGCTCATGAATCGGTTGCCTTTAAGTAAAGCAGATTATCCTACATAAGCTGAATTAGCCTGAATCAATCAGTTAGATGTCCTTAAGGGCAGAGCTGAGGTTTCCTTGATGAAGAATCAATTATGGTTGTGTATTATAGCTTTGCTCCTGCCCTAGAGGTCCAGCCTACCGTTCCTGACAGCCTTCCCTGAGGATTTTGAACGTGCCTAGCCATTCCCACCATCACATAAGCTACTTCCCTGTGATGTATCTCTTAATAAATATCCAGAGAAAGTCAAGGAGAGGGTACCACTGTTACAAGGATAATTTCATGAAAAAAAAAAGGTTATACCAAAAATAATAAGAGTTCTTATAAATTTAAAGGATGGCTGTGAAAAAATAAATACATAGAATGAAGAGAGCTGAAAAGAAAATTAACTTGCAGAAAGAGTGAGCTGAATGATTCTACCAGAATGCAATACAAAAAGGAGTTTAAGCATATTAAAAAGGTTACCAAACATTTAGGATAGTTCAAAGAGGTCCAATTTCTGTTTACATAGGGATTACAAAGGGAGAACAGCATATAGACTCATGTATATTTATAGACAAGAGAAATACTAGGCAAGAGAACTACTAACTAAACATTAGGAAACAGAACTCATAATGCATTAAAGGAATACTACATAACTACTTAGTATTTTATCCCAGAAATGAAAGGATACTTAATTTTATGTACATTAATGTAATTCTTTATATTAATATTAAATGTAGACAGTCATATTATTAATTCACTGGGAAGAGAAATATCATTTCCCAAAATTAAATGCCTATTCCTGACTAAAACTAGTCTAGAAAAAAAATCTAGAAAAAAAATCCTTTAACTTGACAATGAAAATTTAACAAGAATTCATAGTACCTATTATTCTTATAAATGAAATGTTAGAAGCATTCCTATTACAACAAGAAACTAAAGATGCCATTGACACCATAATTATTCCACATTGCTAGTAACTTTAAATCATATATACATATACATACATATATGTAATTACATAGAATTATATATAATGTGTGTGTATAAATTTGATGAGGTTGAAATTATGAATAGATAGTATCATAATTTACTTACAGCAGGGGCCAGCAAATCATGGCCCATGGCTTGTGAGCTAAGAATGGTTTTTATATTTTTAAAAGTTAGTTTTTAAAAAAAGGATAGGTGACAGAGAATACTTGTAGCCTAAAAAGCCTAAAATATTTACGATCTGGCACTTTACAGACCGTTTGCTGACTCCTGACAGAGGAATCAGAATATAGAATAAACTGACAAACTATTGTAACTAATAAGAGTTATGGAAAGCTGCCAGACACAAAAACAGATCAATTAGACAAAAGAAAACAGAAATAAAGAAATGGAACATGCAGTCAACTAGAAAACAGAAATGTAATTAGAAAATATGGAGTCATGAAGGGACGCGGGTAAGATGGCAGAGAAGCAGGGAGCTCTGTAATCTGCGCCCGCCCGTATGGATTGAACTGAGAAGGACTGAAGGGATAAAACTCGGATTTGCAGGTGGGGGAAAGAAGAAACAGACGCCAGAAAGAAGACAACCTCAAAGATGCCTGAGTGAGTGACTGT
>CM053579.1:195330-212506 GCA_028646485.1 Cryptoprocta ferox
TATTAGGATGTTATATATGAACCTCATGGTATCCACAAACTCAAAAGTTGTAAGTGATGGACAAAAATAGGAAGCCAAACTTAACAGTACAGAAACTCATCAATCACAAAGAGCAAGAGGAGAACAGAAAAGAATCTACAGAAACCACCAGAAAACAATTAACAAAATGGAAATAAGTATATATCTATGAATAATTACTTTAAATGTAAATGGCGTAAGTGCTCCATTCAAAAGACATAGAGTGGCAGAATGGATTAAAAAAAAAATACCCATCTCTATGCTGCCTACCAGAGACACCTCACACCTAAAGATACATACAGTCTTGTATGTGAATGGATAGGAAAACATTTACCATAATAATGGAAGTGAAAAAAAAAAAGGCCAGGGTAGAAATACTTCCAGCAGACAAAATATGCTTTAAAACAAAGACTGTAATAAGAGACAAAGAAGGGCATTACATAATGATAAAGAGATCATTCCAAAAATAAGATATAAAAATTGTGAATATCCACCCAACATTGGAGCACCTAAATATATAAAGCAAATATTAACAGATAGAGAGGAATTGGTGGTCATACAATATTAGTAGGATTCTTTAACACCCCACTTACTTCATTGGATAGATCATCCAGGCAAAAAATCAATAAGGAAACAGTGGCTTTGAATGATACCCTGGACTAGATGGATCTAGCAGATATATAGAGAACACTCCATCCCCAAAACAGAATATACATTCTTTTCAAGTGCACATGGAACATTCTCTGGAATAGACTACATATTGGGCCACAAAACAAGTCTCAAATTTAAGAAGATTGAAATCTTACCTTGTATCTTTTCCAGCCACATTGATATGAAACTAGAAATCAGTCACAAGGAAAAGAACTGGGAAAAGCACAAACATGTGAAGCCTAAACAGTATGGTACTAAATAACTAATGGGTCAATGAAGAAATCCAAAACTACATGGAGACAAATTAAAATGAAAACACAATGCTCCAAAATCCTCGGAACACAATGAAAACAGTTCCAAGAGGGAAATAAATAGTAATACAAGCCTATTCCAAGAAACAAGAAAAAACTCAAATAAAGAATCTAACCTTATACCTTAAAAGTTCTGGAAAAAGAACAAAGCCCAAGGTGAGTAGATGGAAGGAAATAATAAAGATCAGAGCATAAATAAATGACATGGAGACTAAAAAAACAGTAGAAAACATTAATGAAACTGAGAGCTGTTTCTTTGAAGTGATCAAACAAAATTGACAAACTCTTATCCAGACTCATCAATAAAGAAAGAGAAAAGGAAGGAGACTAGGGAATGGAAGGACCCTATGCTCACCTTGGCATATGGATGCAACTACATAACAGTCACATCAGTGTAAATAGCCCAGAAAATGACTGGAAGACTGGCAGAGCAAACTCCACAACTAAAGGTAGAGAAGAGGCCACATTGAAGAGGGTAAGAAGGGTAGAGATGTGGGGAGCAGAATGGACCATGGCCATACATGGTGGTAGCAGCAATGGGGCAAGCCATGGGTATGAAGAGGGGAGAGAAATAGACTATTACACCAGGAAGCCTGCATGGTGAAGACAAATCCACATAACATTTGGCTTTGAATGGTAGAAGGGCCAATTTTCATGAGTTCTTATAACCAGTGGGACTTAAAGCCTGGAATTTTAAAAATCAGGGGGCTTAGTTCTGGTAGAGCCTGGGAGGGTGAGAGGAAACTGAGTCCCTGCTCTTATGGAGATAGCACAATATGGGACATATGTGAGGGAGAGTACTTTACTCATTTCAGAGAGTATCCCAGAGGGGCAGGGATGGCTGACAGACTTCTACAGGAACAAAGTAGCTGGCAGGCACCATCTTGCATCCCCACCCCCCAGCATAAACATAGGGCACCTGTGGGAACCAATGTGGGGCCAACACTCACTACCTAACCTGCTCACATGAAGCCCCACTTCTCCTGTGCTTCGTTGGATCTGCCCTTCCCAGTCATGCTTGCCTCAGTCCCAGTGCTATGGGTCCCCTCCCTCAGAAGAGCAGTGCAAACCTCGCCAACACTGCATCTTCCTACCTGCATGTTTTGCAGAGCCTCAGTCCCGGAGGTGGTGGCAGCAGCGGTGGTGGCAGGCCTTGTGGGAGGTCAAGGCTTACCTTATTAAAATTACATGCCCTGTGTGCCTTGCAGATCTGCCTAGGCTGGCCTGGTCCTAGCGGTGGCTACAGGTCTCATTTCACAAGCAGACTGGTGTGTACCTTGTTAAAACTTCACAGCCCACCCTGACCAGAGACCAAACACTGCCCACAACAGGCAAAGAGAGCCTCTGCAGATGCACCAACTGAATGGAATAGTGACCAGAACACAATAGCAGGGTGCATGCAGCACACATTGGTACACCCCATGAAGCACCAGGTCCTGGGGAACGGGACACTGAACTGCAGGGCACTACAGCACCTCTTCTTCATAAGGTCAACACTTTCAAGAGTAGGAGATATAGGTGACTTTTGTAACACACAGGAACAGACACAGAAAATGAGGAGAAAGAGGAATATATCCCAGATGAAAGAAGAGGACCAAACCATAGCAAGAGACATAAGTAAAATGGATATAAGTAATATGCCTGATAGAGCATTTTAAGTAACAATCATAAAGATACTCACTGGACTTGAGAAAAGAGTGGAGGGCATCAGTGAGACCCTTAAAAAAGAGATAAAAAAAAGAACCAATCTGAAGTGAAGAACACAGTAAATGAAATTAGAAATACAATTGTTGGAATAAATACCAAGCTAGAAAACACCAAGGAGTGAATTAGCGACCTAGAAAACAGAGTAATGGGAAATAATTAAGCTGAGCAGCTGAGAGAAAAAAGTTATGCAAAATGAGAATGGTCTTAGGGAACTTAGCGACTCCATCAAGCATAATAATAATCACATTGTAGGTATCCCAGAAGAAGAGCGAGAAGGAGGGGCAGAAAATTTATGTGAAGCCATAATGGCTGAAACTGCCCTAATACGGGAAGGAAACCTATCCAGATGCAGAGACACAGAGATCCCTTCCCAGAACTCAGCCAAGGAGGTCCACACCAAGGCACATGGTAATTAAAATGCCAAAAAGTGGTAAATAAGAGATAATTTTAAAAGGAGCAGGAGAAAAGACCGTTGTACACAAGGGAAATTCCATAAGGCTGTCAAGCTGATTTTTCAGCAGAAAGTTTGCAGGCCACATGGAAGTGTCACGATACATTCAAAGGGCTGAAAGGGAAAACAATCTCCAGCCAAAAATACTTATGTAGCAAGGCTATCATTCAGAATAGGAGAGATAATGAGTTTTGCAAACAAAAGCTAAAGGAGTTCATGACCACTAAACTAGCTCTATAAGAAATATTAAAGGTGACTCTGAGTGGAAAGGAAAGACCATAATTAAGAGTAGGAAACAAAAAAGCAGTAAAAATAAGTATATCTGTAAAAATCAGTCAAGGAATTCACAAAATAAAATGATAGAAAATATGTTATATATGTAAAACGGGGGGGAGAGAAGTAAGGAATGGGTTCACACTTAAATGACCATAAACTTCATACAGACTGCTATATGCAGACATTATATACAAACCTAATGGTAACCACAAATCAAAAGCTAGTAATACATATGCAAAGAATAAAGTGAAAAGAATCCAAGTATGTTACTAAAGAAAGTCAGTGAACCATGAAAGACACAAGAGAAGAGAGGATCAGAGAAGAACTACAAAAACAACCACAAAACAGGTACCAAAATGATAATAAATACATATCTATCAGTAATTACTTTTAATGTAAATGGACTAAATCAAAAGATACAGGGTGACAGAGTAGATAATAAAATAAGAAAGAGGATATGAGAAGTGAAGGGATGGAAAAACATTTATCATGGTAAATGGATGTCAAAAGAAAGCCAGAGTAGCAGTACTTACATCTGACAAACTAGACTTTAAAACAAATACTGTACCAAGACAAAAAAGGACACTATATAATCAGAAAGGGGAAAACCCAACAAGAAGATATAACAATTGTAAACATTTATGCACCCAACATGGAAGCAACCAAATAGATAAAAGTTAATAATCGTAAAAGACTGAATTGATAATAATTTGATAATAGTGGGGGACTTTAGCACCTCACTTACATCAATGGACACATCATCCAAATGGAAAATCAAGAAGGAAACAGTGGCTTTGAGTGACACACTGGAACAAATGGATTTAACAGATATGTACAGTTCTTCTCAAACTTTTCCAAAAAAGAAGAGGAAGGAAATTTTCCATGTCCATTCTATAAGGCCAGCATTCCCCTGATACCAAATCCAGATAAGGACACCACAAAAAAAAGAGGACTACAGGCCAGTATCTCTGATGAACATAGATGCAAAAGTCCAACAAAATAGCAAACCAAATCAACAATGCATTAAAAAACCATTCATCAAACACAAGTGGGATTTATTCCTGGGCTGCAAGCATGGTTCAATATTTGCAAATCAATTAATGTAATACATCACATCAAGAGGAGAAAAGATAAAAACCCTCAACAAAGTAGGTTTAGAGGGAGCATATTTCAACATAATAAAAACCATATATGAAAATCCACGGCTAACATCATACTCAATGGTGAAATCCTGAGAGCTTTTCCCCTAAGGTCAGGAACAAGACAAAGATGTCTATTCTCACCACTTTTAATCAACATAGTACTGGATGTCCTAGACACAGCAGTCAGACAACATAAGGAATAAAAGGCATCCAAATTGGTAAGGAAGAGGTAAAACTTTCACTATGTGCAGATGATGTGATACTCTATAGAAAACCCTAAAGACTCCACCAAAAAACTACTACAACTGATGAATGAATTCCGTAAAGTCGTAAAGAAGCAAAATCAATGTATATATATAGAAATCCATTGCATTTGTATACAGTAATTAATGAACCAACAGAAAGAGAACTTAACAAAACAATCCTTTTTACAATTGCACCAAACATAATAAAATACCTAGGAATAAACTTAACCTAAGAGGGGAAAGACCTGTACTCTGAAAACTATCAAACTTTGATGAAAGAAATTGAAGATAACACAAAGAAACAGAAAGACATTCCATGCTCATGGATTGGAAGAAAAAATATTGTTAAAATATCTATATTACCCAAAGCTGTCTACATATTTAATGCAAACCCTATCAAAATACCACCGGCATTTTTCACAGAGCTAGAAGACCCCAATAACCAAAGCAATATTGAAAATGAAAAAAATGGAGGTGTCACAATTCCAGACTTCCAAGTTACATTACAAAGTTATAGTGATCAAAACACTGGCATAAAAATAGACACAAATTAATGGAATAGAGAGCCCAGAAATAAACCCATAAGATCAATTAATCTTTGACAAAGGAGACAAGAATATGCAATGGGAAAAAGATAGTCTCTTCAACAAATGGTGTTGGGAACACTGGACAGCAACATCCAAAAGAATGAAACTAGACCTCTTCCTTATATCATAAACAAAAATAAACTCAAAATGTATTAAGGACCTAAATGTGAGACGTGAAACTATAAAAATCCTAGAGGAGACCCCAGGCAGTATTTTCTCTGACATTGGTTGTAGCAACATCCTTCTAGATACGTCTCCTGAGGCAAGGGAAACAAAAGCAAAAATAAATTATTGGGACTTCATCAAAATGAAAAGGTTCTGTACAGTGAAGGAAATTACAAAACTAAAAGTCTACTGAATGGAAGAAGATATTTGCAAATGATATATATAATAAAAGGTTTGTTCCAAAATATATAAAGAACTTGTACAACTCAACATGAAAACTTTAAGCCAAATATTCCAATTAAAAAATGGGCAGAAGACATGAACAGAAATTTCTCCAAAGAAGACATCCAGATGGCCAACAGACACCTGAAATGATCTCAACATCACTCACCATCAGGGAAATGCAAATCAAAACCACAATAAGCTATTGCCTCACACATGTCAGAATGGCTAAAATAAAAAACTCAGGAAACAAAAAAATGTTGGAAAGGATGTAGAGAAAAAGGAACCCTTTTGCACTATTAGTGGGAATGCAAACTGGTGCAGCCACTGTGGAAAACAGTATGGAGGCTTCTCAGAAAGTTAAAAATAGAGCTACCCTACTATCCTTAATAGCACTACTGTGTATTTCCCCCAAGGACTACAAAGCACTAATTCAGAGGTATATATGCATGCCTATGTTTATAGCAGCCTTATTTACAATAGCCAAATGATGGAAGCAGCCCAAGTGTTCATTAATAGATGAATGGATGAAAATGTTACACACACACACACACACACACACACACACACACACACATACACACGAATAATATTCAGCCATAAAAAAGAATGAAATCTTTTTATTTGCAATAATATGGATCGATCTAGAGAGTATAGTGCTAAGTGAAATATGCTAGTCAGAAAAAGGTAAATACCATATGAGTTCAATGAACAAAACAAGTGAACAAAAGGTAAAAAAGAGACAAACCAAAAAACTACTCTTAATTATAGTGAGCAGATCATTAACAGTAGGGAGGTAGGTGAGGAGTGGTGTGAAAGAGGTGAAGGGGATTAAGAGTACACTTATCTTGATGAGCGGTGAGTAATATATGGAACTATTAAATCACTATATTGTGTAACTGAAACTAACATAACACTGTATGTTTTTTACACTGGAATTAAATTTATTTATTTATTTACTTATTTATTTATGGTGCAAAAGGTGACCCATGGGCAGAAAGAGCTGCACTGGGGTTGTGAAGAATGGCTGGTTTTATACTGTGGAATTGGGGAGGTAAAGTCAAAGGGGAGGCCTCCAGAGGGACTTTGATATGCTAAAGAGGACTCCTAAGATACCCGAGGCCTTGCTATTGTCAAGCTAAGGTTGTTTTTCCCTCTAGCAAAGCATTAACAGGGCCATAGGGGGTTCCTGGAGAAATGCTATACTTGCTTGTCTGAAGTATCTGTCAATGGGCTGCAGGTTATAAGGGAATTTAATTTTACCTGCCATTTCCTTCTTGCCTTTGTTCCTCATATCACTGTGGAGGGGTGATACTGGGTCATAATATGTCACCCACTGCAGTAAAGTTAATAGGGGCATTCTTCATGGGCACCTATATCTAAAATAAAACCTGTACCCCCTTCACAGGAAACTAAGGAGCAACCTAATGTGCCTTCTCATTCCTGTGAACCTGTGAAAGACCTCAAACTTCTCTTATGATGGTTGTACCTTTCTTTCTCATTCTCTTTTTCCCAATTTATACTAATAATTCCTTCTTAAAATGGGCCATTCAAAAGGATCATCACAGACATTTGGATTACAAACCAGAAAACCCCTTCTGATTCCTGCTGTTTGTTCCAACTCCATCTGAGGATGCTTCAAGCCTGACATCTAAAAAAACTTCTCACTGGCAGCACTGGTAGACCCTGGGTTTGCAATTTGCTCTAATCATTAACCTATGTTTTTCTTGTTTCTATAAAAATGCCTTTTATTAATTGCCTGATTGTTTACTAAACAAAACAGAGTCTATATGATGGCCAAACACCACCTGTTCCACAGTTAAGGCCTTAAATGACTCTCAAAGTAACATATTATTAAATACTGAAATAACTCAAGTGCATAAAATTATTTTAATTAAAAAAATAAAGGGGTGCCTGGGTGGCTCTGTCATTTAAGCATCCAACTCTTGATTTCGGCTTGGGTCATGATCTTACAGCCATGGATCAAGCCCCACATTGGGCTTATCGCTGAGCACAGAGTCTGCTTAAGATTCTCTCCCCCTGCCCCTTTCCTCCATTTGTATGTTCTCTCTCTCTCTCTTTCTTTCTTTCTCACTCTCTGGAAGAAGGGAAGGGGAGGGGAGGGGAGGGAAAATAGAGAAGGACCCATAACTAAAGTCAGAAATGAAAGGGAAGTAATCATCAACACCACAGTAATAAAAAGGTTATAATAGACTACTTAGAAAAATTATATGCCAAGAAATTGGGCAACCTAGAAGAAATGGATAACTTTCTAGAAACATACAATATTCCAAAACTGAATTAGGAAGAAAGAGAATAACAGACCAATTACTAGTAACAAATTTAATCAGTAATCAAAAACCTACCAAAAATTAAAAGTTCAAGACCAGATGGATTCACGGGGGAATTCTACCAAACATTTAAAGAAGAGTTAGTATCCATTCTCTTCAACTTATTCCAAAAAATAGAAGAGGAAGGAATCTTCCAAATATATTCTATGAGGCCAGCATTACCCTGATACCAAAACCAGACAAAGACACCACAAAAAAAGAAAACAGGCCAGTATCCCTGATGAACATAGATTCAAAAATCCTCAACGAAATATTAGTAAACCACACCCAACAATACATTAAAAGGATCATTACCACAATTAAGTGGGATTGATTATGGGGATGCAAGGATGGTTACATATTTATAAATCAATCAATGCAGTATACCATATCAACAAAACAAAGGATAAAAATCATACGGTCATCTCAATAGATGGGGAAAAAGCATTTGACAAAATTCAATATCCATTCACTATAAAACTATCAGCAAAGTGGTTTTAGAGGGAACATACCTCAACATAATAAAACCATATGACAAATCCACAGCTGACATCATGGTCAATGGTGGAAATTGCAGTGCTTTTCCTTTATGATCAAGAATAAGACAAGAATGTCCACCTCACCACTTTTATTCAACATAGTACTAGAAGTCCTAGCCATAGAAATCAGACAATAAAAAGAAATAAGTGGCATCCATATTGTTAAGGAAGAAGTTGAGCCATTTCTATTTGCAGATGACATGATACTATACATAGAAAACCCGAAAGACTCCACCAAAATGTACTAGAGGTAATAAATTCAATAAAATTGCAGGATACAAAAATAATACTCAGAAATCAGTAGTTTGTATGCTTATAACTAAAGTAGCAGAAAGAGAAATTTAAAAAATTCCATTTGCAGTTGTACCAAATAAATAAATAAATAAATAAATACAGTGTAATACAATACAATACCTAGGAATAAACTTTCCCAAGGAGACAAAAGACTTGTACTCTGAAAACTAGAAAAAGGTTCATGAAAGAAATTGAAGACTGCACAAGCAAACAGAAAGCTCTTATTCCATGCTCATGTTTTTGAAGAATTAATATTGTTAAAATGTCCATACTAGTCAAACCAATCTACAGACTCAATACAATCCCTATTAAAATACCAGTAGTATTTTTCACAGAATTAGAACAAGTAAAACTAAAATTTGTGTGTAACCACAAAAGACTCCGAATAGCCAAAGACTCTGAAGTACAAAGGTGGAGGTATTACAATCCCAAATTTCAAGATATACTACAAAGCTATAGTAAGCAAAGCAGTCTGGTGCTGGCACAAAAATAGACACATAGATCAATGGAACAAAATAGCTCAGAAATAAACCCACACTTATGTGATCAATCTATGACAAAAACAAGAACGTACAATGAGGAAAAGACAGTCTTTTTAAGAAATGGTGTTGGGAAAACTGGATAGCTACATGCAAAAGAATGAAACTGGACCACTTTCTTTAACCATACATAAAAGTAAATTCAAAATGGATTTAGGAAAAAATCTGTGACCTGAAACCATAAAAATCCTAGAAGAGAACACTGGCAGTAATTTCTTTGACATTGCTCTAGCACATTTTTCTAGATAGGTCTCTTGAGGCAAGGGAAACTAAAGAAAAATAAACTATTGGGACTGCATCAAAATAAAAAGCTTTTGCATAGTGAAGGAAACCATCAGCAAAATGAAAAGGCAATGTACTTAGTTGACGAAGATATTTATAGATGACTTATCTGATAAAGGTTTAATATCTAAAATATATTTCAAAAAAATTGTACAACTCAACACCCCAATCAAATAACCTGATTAAAAAATGGGCAGAGGAGCTGAATAGACATTTCCAAAGAAGACAACTAGATGGCCAACAGACCCATGAAAGATGCTCAATATCACTCATCATCAGGAAAATGCAAATCAAAACTACAATGAGATACCACCTTACACCTGTGAGACTGGCTCGTATCAAAAAGATAAGATATAACAAGTATCTGTGAGGATGTGGAGAAAAACCCTCATGCAGTGTTTGTGGGTATGTAAACTGGTATAGCCACTGTCCAAACAGTATGGCAGTTACTCCGAAAATTAAAAATTGAAATACTATATGATGCAATAATTGCACCTCAGGGTATTTACCCAAGGAAAATGAAAACATTAATTGGAAAAGATATATGCATACCTATGTTAATTCCAGAATTATTTATAATAAGGAAGCTATAGAAGCAAGCTAAGCGCCCAATGATAGATGAATGGATAAAAATGATGTGATATGTACATATAATGGAATATTATGCAGCTATAAAAAAGATATCTTGCCATTTGTAACTACATGGATGCAGCTAGAGGGTATTATGCTAAGTTAAGTCATACTGAGAAAGATAGATACCATATGATTTCAGTCATATGTGGAATCTAAAAAACAAAGGAATATATTAAAAAACAGAAATAGCTCCATAAATACAGGTAACAAATTGATGGTTGCAAGAGGGGAGGTTGTTGGGAGATGGGCAAAATTGGGAAAGGTGAGTGAGAGATACAGGCTTTCATTTATGGGAATTAATAAGTCATAAGGATGAAAGAGCATAGGGAATATAGTCAATGACAGTATTGTATGCTGACAGATGGTAGCTACACTTGTGGTAAGCAGAGCGTAACAGAGAAGTTGAATCACTGTGTTGTGCAGCTGAAACTAATGTAACATTGTGGGTCAACTATAACTCAGATTTAAAAATTGTAATTATTCAATATATTTGTTGTAACGATTCAGATTGTCTATTTCTTCTTGAGTCTGTTTTGGTGGTTTATGTCTAAGAATTTACCCATTTTATTTATCTAATGTAGTGACATACTCTTATTCATAGCATTCTCTTCAGATCTCTTTGATTTCTGTGAAGTTGATAGTAATTATTTCAGTAATTTGAGTTGTCTCTCTTTTTTTTTTTGGTCAATTTATGCAAAGCTTTGTCAATTTTGTTGATCTTTTCCAAAAACCTATTTCTGGTTTCACTGATTTTTATAGTCTTTTTCTGTTCTGTGTTTAAATTTTTCTGCTCTAATTTTTATTTCTTTCCTTCTGTTAGCTTTGGATTTAGTATGCTCTTCTTTTTCCAGTTCATTAAGGCAGAAAGTTAGGGTATTAGTATGAAATCTTTTTTTCTTACTCTACTCAGGCTACTATAAAAAATTACCATAGACTGGGTGGTTTAAATAACAGAAATTCATTTTCTCACAATTCTGGAGTCTTATAGTCCAAGATCATTGTGCCTGCCTAGTCAGATTCTGGTGAGAACTCCTTTCCCATATTGCTGGTGGCCCCCCTCACTGTGTCCTCACATGGTAGAAAGTAAGACGGAGTAAGCTCTCTGGTGTCTCTTCTTACAAGTACACTAGTCCCACCATCAGCCCTCATGGCCTCATCTAAACCTAATGATCTCCTAAAGGCCCGTATCTCCAAATACCATCACATTAGGGGTTAGTGCTTCAGTCTATGAATTTGGGTAGATCCGATTCAGCCATAACATCTTTCTTATTTTTAATGTAGGTATTTACTACTTTAAATTTACCTCTATGCACTGTTTTAGCCACATCCCGTAAGTTTTCCTTCTGTTACTGATTTTTAAATATTCCATTGCTAAGTCCAATGGCTGACTGCCCCCCGCAACCCCGCAGTAAGTTTCCAACCTCTGCTCTTTTCCCTGTAGATTACAGTTTCCTGTTTTTTTCATATCATAATTTTTTGTTGAAAACTGGATGCTTTAGGTAATGTATTATAGCAACTCTGGGTACTGTTTCCCATCCTCCAGGGTTTGTTGTTTGGTTGTTTATTTGCTCACTGACTGGGCTGGACTTTTTCTTTGAACTTGAGTTCTCCCACAGTGTGCAGCCTCTAATGTCATTTCTCAGAGGGAATAGCCTTGAGCATATGCAGTCACCCTAGAATGGCACAACCCTCTCTGAGGGTCTTCTTTTCCTAATCTCCCTGTCAAGCTGATAGCTGATCTGCCTCTGTTGGTGTCACACCCAGATGTTAGCCTCCACTAATTGCAGGCTAATTGCTGTATTTTTTGGTAAGATGCCCCCCAGACATAAATTGATCCAGTGTAATCTAATAGAGCTTCCAACAAAGCTTCTGCCCTATGTGTGGCAGTAGGTAAAAGAAAGGAAATCCAGACCTATCAGGCGTGCCTTGCTGGAACAGAGCTTCTGCATTATGGAGCTAGAGGTAGGGTGGGGTAGGAGAAATGTTATTGACTTGCCCCTCATGGAGAGAAAGTATAGCCTTTGACTGGGACCTGGAGGGAAAGAGAGCCTCCAGGCTTTCCTCTCCAGGACTAGAGCTTCTGTCTCAGTGGGCTGAAAGATGGGTCAGGTTATGGTTCAAATGTTGTAGACTCACTGTTTTTACTAAGAATTAGATAATTTTCTTGTATATGTTTCTCCATTTTCTGTATGCCCATAGGACATTCATAGTTTTCAGAGACTTTAAATGGTGGTGGCTGTGGTTTGTTGTCATAATTTTTCAAGTTATAGTTGTTTTGTTGGAGAGAGCTTCTGTGGGACTTTTCACAATGCAATTCTGGAAGTGTCCAACTCTCACTCATTTTGATGGCTCCATTTTTAAAAACTCTCAGATCATGCCCTTAATTTAGAGCTTTACAAACTATAGCCTTTGGATCACATAAAGTTTCAATGGATTACCGTCATGCCCATTTGTTTACATATAGTCTGTGTCCGACAGAGTTGAGTAATTGCAGTAGACACCATTTGGTCCAGAAAGCCTAAAATATTTAGTGTCTGCCCTTTCATAGAAAAAAAAAATCTGCCAATCCCTACTTTAGTTGGTCAGCTTTACTAAAGTCTTTTATTACTTAAAGATAAACATGCTCCTATAGTAAATGGGTTGTCAAGAATACCAACTATAATTAAAATCAGATTTGTCTTAAAGACAAAAATAGAAGATTTATAATATAAAATTATATTTTCTGTTTTTTCTCCAACATTTTCAGATCTGGTAGCTCAACGAGGAGAAAGATTGGAATTATTGATAGATAAGACAGAAAATCTTGTGGATTCGGTAAGTATGGGATATGGAAATATTTTTCAGGGTCTAAATAAAGTAGAGAAACTGTGGTTCATGGCTAACATAATAGGGAAATATGTTAAATTTAATAATTTGCAAGTTTTTTCTCCTTTCTAACCTCTATTATGTGATTATGTTGTGATGAGGATAATAATAATGAGGCATAGATATAGAATAAAAGTCACAACCCACTAGAAGCCATTAAGGAAATTTTGGTTTGAGAAATATACTCAATATACAGTATAGAAACAATTTTGGGTTTTTTTATACTGTATTTATTTTAGAGACAGAGACAGAGCATGAGTGGGAGAGGGGCCGAGAGATAGGGAGACACAGAATCTGAAACAGGCTCCAGGCTCTAAGCTGCCAGCACGGAACCTGATGCAGGGCTCGAACCCACGAACTGCAAGATCATGACCTGAGCCGAAGTCAGATGCTTAACTGACTGAGCCACCCACCCAGGCGCCCCTAGAAACAATTTTGTAAAGCTTTAGATTGGTGCCTTTATAATTTAGCTCAGCAGCATATACCAGTCTATTTCTATACATTTTGTGAAACATGAAACAAATAAATGTGCAGGCCAGTTGTGATCCAGCATGAATCCTGAAAACTGAACAGTTTAGTCTCTTTCTTGCTGACCATGGCAGCTTGAGCCTTCATTATATCAAGCAAGAGTCATTTGATATTGGGAAGGGCCAGTGAGACCTACTTATGCTGCAATTATATGTGTCTTTGCATTTTCTATCTGGAAAGTGGATGAAGGTTTTGAGGAAGGATGATAGTTATACAGTAAATAGATGTGTGTAGGTGGAGGGCAGAGATCAGTTAAATTTTAGGTCTATACAATTATAATTTTTTAAATGTTTACTTATTTTTGAGAGTGAAAGAGGGACAGAGCATGAGCAGAGAAGAGGTAGAGAGAGAGGGAGTCACAGAATCTGAAGCAGGCTCCAGGCTCTGAACTGTCAGCACAGAGCCTGATGTGGGGCTCGAACTCATGAACTGTGAGATCATGACCTGAGCTGAAGTCGGTCACTTAACCGACTGAGCCACCCAGGCACCCTCACAATTACAAATTTAAATGTAGAGTAGTTTACACATTAAAATGAATCAGTGAGTAATCATGTTTATTCTTACTAGCAGTTAGATCGTAGTGGTTAGGAGCACAAGCTCTACAGTCAGGATGCCTGGTATGAATCACATCTTTGCCACTTACTAGTTTTGTGATCTTAGCCAAGTTACTTAACCTCTCTATGCCTCAGTCCTCATCATCTGTAAAATGGAGATGTACCTCATTAAAGCAGATAGTTCATGCAAAATGCCTAACAAAGTATCTGGTACATAATAAGAGCTATTTCAATGTTTACTGTTATTGTTAATTTTACAGAGACATCTATTAACAATAGTTCTTAGGAGGATAATAGTTTTATTTTAGTCACAGGACATGGAAATTGGAGGAAGGGTGGTACCATATAGCAAGTCAGAATACCGGGTTTCTATAATGGCTCACTCTGTAACCCATTGCTATGGGGCAAAGAAGTATCTGATTCCAGATCTGCAGACCAAATTCTTAATCTGTGAAGATTACCCTAGTTAGCTAAAACTGTCTGTGTTCGGCCAGTGTTAGTATAGTTTGTACTTTCCAAATAAGTCTTTAATTTTGTTGGCTATGTGACCCAGAATAACAAAAGATACTAATTAACTAACAGATGTCTCTCCTTATGGAGGAATAACCTATATAGAATAAAGTGTGGCAAGTGTACCATTCAGTTATTTTTTACACATACATCTATACCTACGTAACCACCGCTTAGGTCAGGATAAAAAACATTTCCTTATGCTCCTTCCTGTTAATAATCCCCAACAGAAGTAACGATTTTATGATTTATATCACCCTAGGTGACGTTTTGCTTGTTTTTAAATGTATAGAAATGGATTCATATGTTATATACTCTTTTCTCTCTGGCCTCTTTCACCATTAGGCCTATGAGATTCATCTACATTGTTGCATGTGGTAATAATTTATTTTATTGTTTTGTACTATTCCATTGTATAAATTTACCTACCACAATTTGTTTATCCATGCTTCCTTGTTGGGAATCCATTCTAATTCTAGATTCTCTATTTTTTTCCATTTATCTGTTCATCTATTCAGTCTTCTTTCTTTCTGTGTTTTATTTCCGATACTTTGTTATGTTTCTTTTGTGGTTTGTTATCTGTTATTATTCCCTCCTCATATATTTTTTGTCTCTACAAGTTTGATTTGTTTTTTTTTTAGATATTTCATATTTCCTTTGCATATACATACTTTCTTCTACCTTCTTGAGTATCTGAAGTATATGTATAATTGAAATGTTTATTCTACTTTTGATGAACTTGGGCATACAACTCTGTTGGGTATACACCTAGGAGTGGAATTGCTGGCCTATTAGGGAATTTTGTTGTTTGGTTGTTTTAAACTGTGTCTTGGTGGGAATAGTTCAGTAGATACTGAGAAGTCCCTATTGCAGAAGAAAATGGATAATTGATGAAGCAAAGTTCCTTGGGTTTTGGGCCTCATACAAGTAAATACATAACCTTCTTGTGGAAATTGAACAGACTTTTATGGCTCAAAATCCCAGGATTATATTGGGCAGAACAAGCAAATGTGTTTGTAAACAACTGGCTTAGAGGGAACCTTTCCTACTGGAAAAGCATAAAGAGGCAAAGGCTTTTACACTAGCAGGAAGAACCACTTCTGATGCTTGACACCATGCATATTTGGTGGAGTAGACAAAGGGGAGAAGCTTTTCCAGTGGGCTCATACTGTTTAATGTATACCTGACAGAGTCCTGTTTCTGAGAACTAGTGACTATGAATGGCTAATCTCTACCTGTGATGAGAGTAATAAATTCTTGATTCAAAAGATTAATGAAAGTAAAATGTTTACAGGCATTATTGCAAATCAGTCATGTAGTCAATGCCAGGGATCAAAGAATTCATGTTTTTTTTCCCTAGTCTGTGACCTTCAAAACAACCAGCAGAAATCTTGCACGAGCCATGTGTATGAAAAATCTCAAGCTCACGATCATCATCATCATCGTATCAATCGTAAGTTTTTGGCATTTTAGTGTGTTTTTTTATTTTTTGATCTTTAAAAAGTTAAAAGCTGGAATTCCTTCTCAGCACTCTGAAATGAGCTATATATAACTTTCAGTGGTAAGACACATGAGCAAGTAGAGGCTTTCCTGTAAATTCAATCCAGAATATTCTACTTACATCTCGTCTTGCTATTGAGAATGTTTATATGTAAGGAATCATGCAAGGCATTCCAAATATTTCTGGATATTTAATGTTTTTGTCACTACTGAAATGGGATTCTTTTAAAATTACATTTTGTTATTGACTCCATATTTTCTTTTTTTTTTTACTTTATAGTTTATTGTCGGGTTGGTTTCCATATAACACCCAGTGCTCTTCCCCACAAGTGACCTCCACCATGACCATCACCCCCCTTTACATTTCCCCCTTCCCCGTCCGCCCTCAGTTTGTTTTCAGAATTCAAGAATCTCTCATGTTTTGTCTCCCTCCCTCTCCCTATCTCTTTTTCCTCCTTCCCCCCCCCATGGTCCTCTGTTGGGTTTCTCCTGTTACACCTATGAGTGCAAACATATGGTATCTGTCCTTTTCCACCTGACTTATTTCGCTTAGCATGACACCCTCGAGGTCCATCCACTTTGCTACGAATGGCCAGATTTCATTCTTTCTCATGGCCGTGTAGTATTCCATTGTATAGATGAACCACATCTTCCTAATCCATTCATCAGTTGATGGACATTTAGGCTCTTTCCATGATTTGGCTATTGTTGAAAGTGCCGCTACGAACATTGGGGTACAAGTGCCCCTATGCATCAGCACTTCTGTATCCCTTGGGTAAATCCCAAGCAGGGCTATTGCTGGGTCATAGGGGAGTTCTACTGATAGT
>CM053579.1:213006-261295 GCA_028646485.1 Cryptoprocta ferox
AGTTTCTTCTGAAAAATCAGCTGATAGCCTTATAGAGTTTCCCTTGTAGATACGTTTTCCCTTCTCTCTTACTGCTTTTAAAATTCTCTTATCTTTAATTTTTGACATTTTAATTATTATGTGCCATGGTGTAGACCTCCTTCAATTCATCTTGTTTGGAATTCTCCGTGCTTCTTGAAACCGGATGTCTATTTCCTTCTCTAGGTTAGTGAAGTGTTCAGCTCTTATTTCTTCAAGTAAGTTTTCTGTCCCGTTCTCTCTTCTTCTTCTGGGATCCCTATAACGTGAACATTTGCTTGCTTGATGTTGTCCAAGAGATCCCTTAACCTACTCTCATGTTTTCAAATTATTCTTTTCTCTTTTTGCTATTCGGTTTGGGTGTTTTCCATTACCCTGTCTTCCAGATTGCTGGTATGTTCTTCTGCATCCACTAATCTACTGCTGATTCCTGCTAGTGTATTTTTTATTACAGTTACTGTATTCTTCAACTCTGATTGGTCCTTTTTTATATTTTATCTCTCTTTATTGAAGGTTTCTCTGAGTTCTTCTACTCTTCTTCAGCCCAGTGAGCACCTCTACAATCAATACTTTAAATGTTTTATCAGACATGTTGCTTATCTCCATTTCATTTAGTTATTTTACTGACATTTCTGTCTTGTTCCTCTTAGAGCATGTTGCCCTGTCTCCCCATTTAGCTTAACTTTCTATGTAATGTATTAGTTCTTTTATGGATTAGGTGGAACAGCTACTACTCCTAAAATCGAAGGAATAATCTTGTGTCTCACTGTCCCCTGTGTAGACTGTGTGTGTTTGGTGGTTTTTGCTGGCTGGCTGGAGCTGTGGCTGGCATGGGTTGGGGGTCCCAGGGTTCTCCACACAGTGGGCGCCCTGGCAGGAAAGCTAAAGCTGAAGTAGCTGCAGGCCAGTAGAGTCCCTGGGCTCCCCACACAGCAGGTGCCCTGGCAGGACAGCTAATGCTGAAATCGGTGCAGTTCAGGGTATTCCAGGTTGTCCGTGGGGGGTGCCCTGGCAACGTGGCTGGAGTTGAGGCCATCTGTGAGCTGGGAGGTCCGTGGGCTCTCCACATAGAAGGCACTTAGCAGGATTAGCTGAAGCTGAAATGGCTGCAAGATGGGGGGGGGGGGGGTCCCAAGGATCTATGCACAGAGGCCATCTTGGCAGGATAGCAGAAGATGAAGTGGATATAATCCAGGATGTTCCAGGACTCTCTGCACAGAGGGTGACCTGGAGGGGCAGCTGGAGCCAAGACAAGGTATATGTCAGGGGGTCTTGGAGTGCTCAATGCAGTGGGCATCCTGACAGGATGGCTAAATCTGAAGTGCACATAGGCCAGTGTGGTGTCTGGGTTCTCCCCACAAAGTGTGTCCTGGCAGGACAGGTGAAGCTCAAGTGGGTACAAGCTGTGATGTCCTAGGGTGTTCGATGCAGGGAGTGCCTTGCCTAGGCGAATGGAGCTGAGGCTGGCATGGGCAGAGGTGCGCCAGGGTGCTCCACGCAGGGGTGCCCTGGTGGGACAGCTGGATCCAAAGCAGACATCAGCCAGGAGGTTCCAGAGCACTCTGCATCAAAGGTTCCCTAGCAAGCTGTCTGAGGCCAAAGAGCTGTGGTCCTGGAGTGTTCTGGGGTGCCTTGCACCTGTGTCACCTTGGCACAAAAGCTGGAGCTGTACTGAACACTAACCAGGGGTGTCCCAGTGTGTGTGATGCTCTGTGGCCACCTTGGTGGGATGGCTGGGGCTGGTGTGGGCTAGAGGCCTGGGGCTCACTGAGGCAGCAGGCCAGTTTCCATGCCAAGACTGTGCACTGGTCTGTGCTTTCAACGTGGAGTGGGGGGCATAGATCATTTCTGTCAGTCCCTCCCACCCGCAGAGTATTCCAGCAGCTCCCTCACCATTTGGTGGAGTTTTTATATGCTACTTGCTCTTTTAAACTGTGTTTCCCTGTACCCCAGGCATCCAGGGCTGGTGTGGGTTAGGGGACCTGGGCCTCAAGAAGTGGCAAACTGGCTATGGAATCCAGACCTTGCTGGGTCAGTGCTTTCAAGGGGAAGTGGGAGCATAAACCATGTTGCTCACCAGTCCCTCCTCTGACCCAGAGATTTTCAGCAGTTATGTGGTATTTGGTGGCATTCTAGGGATAGCTCTTTTATGAGCTAGTTTCTCTTTTAAACCATGGCTTTTTTTTTTCTGTGCCCAAGGACAGATGATTGCTTCTGGTCCCTCAGTACTATCCCTCCCCACTGCAGTTCACAGAGTCAGGGGTAGGAGTTCCCTTCACTGCTGTGTCTCCATCTCTCTTGCCGTTATCTTTTGCTGTTCTATCTTCTGTTGTACAGAAGCTGTTCAGTTAGCCCTCAGTTTCTCCTTAAGAGGATTTGCTCTGTAATTAGGTGTAATTTGGTGTGTTCAATGTAGGAGGTGAGTTCAGGGTCTTACCACATTGCCAACTTGGACTGGAACTTCTGAATCAGTAACTTTTAAACTTTGCCCAAGGAAAAACTCATGATTAAATGAGTTCTACCAAACATTTCAAGAAGACTTAATACCATTTTCTCAAAAACTCTTCCAAAATAGAAGTGGAGGGAACATTTCTCAACTCATCCTATGAGGAGGCAAGTTTTACTCTGATATCAAAATCAGACAAAGACATCACCAAAAAAAAAAAAAAAAAAAAAAACAGATCAATACCTCATGGATATAAGACATAAAACCACAGTAAAATATTAGAAGAAATCCAGCAATATATTAAAGGGATTATATACCATGATGAAGTGGCATTTATTTCAGAAACCCAGGTTGATTTAATATCCAAAAACCAAATATTCTAATATACTGTATTCACAGAATAAAGCCGAAATCCATATGATCATTTCAACTGATGCATAATATTACCTGGCAGAATCTAACATCCTCATGTAATATTCTATGTATATAGAAAAACATAAGGAACACACTAAAAACTATTAGAACTAATAAACAAGTTCAACAATGCTGCACAATACAAAATCAATGTGCAAAATCAACTGTATTTCTATACATGAGCAATGAACCATCCAAAAATGAGAGAGAAAAATTCCATTTACAATAGCATCAGAAAATTAAAAAATAAAATACTTAGCAACAAGGCAAGAAGGATAGAAGAGAGATACTATTAAAGGGAAATTATTCTGACTCTTGTCAAAAATGGTATGGAAAATTTTATTCAAGACTATTGCAACAGACATCAAAACTATCACAATAGGTGAGAAAGACTGAGCTCAACCCTAAAGATAACAAGAAGTGGGGTGATGTCATCATCACGGCAGTGTAAGTCATCCCTCTATTTTGTTCCCCCTTTTAAAAAACTAATTAGGCATTCATCCACAACCAAAAGCACCTATGTCGAAGTTGTCAGACCCAACACCATATGCCAAAGACCTGACGGGTTCTCATGCACCCGTACATTGGTAACAGACCTAAGTGCAGGCTGTGGAACCAGCAGGACCAGTGAACCTACCCTAAGCCCTCTTGGCCACTGTTGGAGAAAACCTGGAGTACTAACTTAGGCAGGTACTATGGATAAGAGGTAATTTGTAGAAGCCCAGCCTTACCAAGAGGAAATTTCAGCAGGGGACTGGACCATAAAATATAGATATGAGTTTAGATGCACTGGAGGCGGTAAGAGGAACTTTGTCACCACTGACCCTCCCCAAAGTGACACAACATAGGGCTGAACTAGCTGGTGGCATTCTCTCCCAGGGGAAAGGAAAAACAATGAGTGAGTGAGTGTCAGCTATGTAACAAGCTACTGTAGAAAACCATTTCTCTTTGGCAGCACCCAGAATACTGAGGCAGGACCTCCAAGACTGGGGGCAGGGAGGAAGACTGGGAAAGAGGCAAATAAAAATATCACAGGACAACAAAAGAACATGTTTCCTGATGACTGTGCTCAGAACTTAAGCAGGAAGTCCATCCACAAACCTCTGGGAGACCTTCATCCAATGAATCCCCCTCTCACCAGTCCCCGAGTCACCTCCTCCCACTCTGTGGCCAGCTCCTAACGCATGCTCCCAAGTGCATTGACAAGAGTGAGCTCCAGTAAAAGGAGTGCTCGCAGAATATCAGACCAGGGTCTGAGGGCAAGGGAAAAACATAAACCTAAACTGTAGTGTCATCTTCCGGAAAACAATAAAAAGAGGTTTCTAGCCACCTAAGACCAGAAGACATAAAAGCTTAAGAATTCTGCCATTAAGAGTAAGAAGCATGTAGCAGGAATATCCAGACAAGGTTGAAAAAACCCCAGATAACAGGACCATGAATGCTATTTCCTACCTGAGGGTAACTAGCAAAGACTTTAGGAGGTGTCTAGTACTTCAAAAGTGAAAATAGTCACACAAAAGTTCAAGAAACATAAAGAATCAAGGAAATATGTCAACACTGTAAAATAACCATCCTCCAATAACTGAAGTCAAAAGCATGAAATTTTGCAATCTAGCTAATAAAGAATTCAACATAGCCGCTCTGAAGAAACTCAACAAGCTGCAAAAAAAAAAAAAAAATACCGCAGAAAGACAATCAACAAAATGAGGAAAACACTACATGAACAAAATGTGAAATTGAACAGACAGATAGACATCATAACAAGAATCAAATTCTGGAGCTGAAGAATTCAATGAATGAGATGAAAAATTCAATAGAAAACATCTACCTCAAAGTAGATCAAATGGAAGACATAGTAAGTGAGCTAGAGGATAGACACTTTGAAACAACGCAGAGGATAACAAAGAGAAAATAGTGTAAAATAACCAAAATGCCTATATGATCTATAGGACTCCATTAAATGTACAAATACTAGAATAACTGGGGTTCCAAAAAGAGATGAGAGAGATAAGAAGACAGTAAGCTTATTTAAAGAAATAATAATAGAAAACTTCCCAAACCTGGAGAGACATGGACATCCAAGTTCATGAAGTTTAGAGATCACTCTATTATCTCAACACAAAAAGATCTTCTTAAGATACATTATAATAAAACTGTCAAAAATCAAAGATAAAGAGAAACTCTCAAAAGCACCCTGAAGGAAAACAAGATTGTAACCTACAAAGAAATTCCCATTAGGCTATCAGTGGATTTTGTAGCAGAAACCCTAAAGGCCAGAAATGAATGTGGAATAACATATCCAAAGTACTGAAAGAAAAAAATTGCCAGCCAAGAATACTCTATACAACATATTTATCCTTCAGATATGAAGCAGAAATAAAGATATTCTCAGACAAATAAAAGCTGGGGGAGTTCATCACCACTAGACTTGCCATGCAAGAAGTGCTAAAAGGAAAAGACACTAATTAGTGACATGAAAACTTACAAAAGTATATAATATAGTGATAAAGGTTAAATATACAGATTTAGAAAACTCTAATTCTGTAAGAGGATGGTGTGTTAAACACTTTAGTATAAAGGTTAAAGGAAATGGGTATTATAAATATCTACAGCTACTATAAATTTTTAACAAATACTCAATATAAAAAGGCAAATTATGACATCAAAAGTATAAAAAGGGAATTAATTAGGTGGTTTTTGTATGCAGTCAAATTTAAGTTGCTATCACCTTAAAATGGACTATTTTATCTATTAGATGGTTTATATAAGCCCCATTGTAACTGCAAAACAAAAGCCTAGAACAGATTCACAAAAGATGAAGGGGAGGGGCACCTGGGTGGCTCAGTCGATAAGTGTTCAACTTTGGCTCAGGTCATGATCTCATGGTTCGTGAGTTTGAGCCCCACGTCGGCTCTGTGCTGACAGCTCAAAGCCTGGAGCCTGCTTCAGATTCTGTGTCTCCCTCTCTGCCCCTCCCCCACTCTCTTGCACGCTCTCTCTCTCTAAAATAAACATTTAAAAAATTGAAAACAAAGATAAAGGGGAAATGGATCACACAATCCCAAAATATCACCAATTTTAAAAGGTAGGCAGAAATTCAGGACAATATAGATAGACCTAGATAGTATTATGCTAAATGAAATAAGTCAGACAGAGAAAGACCAATACTATACGAGTCCACTTATATGTGGAACCTAAGAAACAAAACAAAACCAGAAACAGATCATAAATAATGAGAACTGGTGGTTGCTAGAGGGGAGGGAGCGGGGGGAATAGGTGAAATAGGTGAAGTGGATTAAAAGGTGGAAAGTTCCAGCTATAAAATAAATTATTAACATGGATGAAAAGTGGAACATAGGGAATATAGTCAATAATATCATAACTAACTATGGTGACAAATTGTAACTACACTTCTCGTGGTGAGCATTTCATAATGTATATAATTGTTAAATCACTATGTTGTATACCTGAAATGAATACAATATGGTGTGTCAACTACTTTGCTTTTTTGACAGAGAGAGAGAGAGAGCATGCATGCAAGTGGGGGAAGGGCAGAGAGAGAGAGAGAGAGAGAGAGAGAGAGAGAGAGAGAGACAGAATCTGAAGCAGGCTCCATGCTGTCAGCACAGAGCCCAATGTGGGGCTCAAATCCATGAACTATGAGATCATGACCTGAGCCGAAATCAAGAGTCGGATGGTTCAGATGTTTAACCAACTGAGCCACCCAGGTGCCCCTCAACTCTATTTCAATTAAAAATTACATATATTTGGGGCACCTGGGTGGCTCAGTCAGTTGGGCGTCTGACTTCGACTCAGGTTATGATCTCACAGTTCATGGGTTCGCCCCGCATCAGGCTCTGTGCTGAACGTTTGCTCAGAGCCTGGAGCCTGCTTCAGATTCTGTGTCTCCTTCTCTCTCTGCTCCTCCTCTGCTTGTTCTCTGTCTCACTCTGTCTTTCAAAAATAAATAAATGTAAAAAAAATTACATATATTTTCTGGGATACACACATACGCATATGTATGTATGTGTATATATATATAGTCTGAGGGAAAATAATAAATAAAAGGAAAAAAATTAAAAAGTAGGCAGATATGGAAGGAAAAAGGAACAATGAAATTATAAGACAGCCAGAAAGCAATGAATAAGATGGAATAATAAGTTCTTACATTTCAAAAATTAACTATAGTAAGTTCACCAATCAAAAGGCACAGAGAGGCTGGATGGATTAAAAACAAACAAACAAAAAACACGATCCAACATGCTTACATGCTTATATGAAACTCACTTCAGATTTAAGTACACACATAGGCTTAAAGTAAAGAGATCGAAAAAGATATTCCATGCAAGTGGAAACCAAAAGAAAGTGGGGATAGCTTATACTTAGACAAAATAAGACTGTACACCAAAAACAGTAACAAAAAAAAAAGACAAATACAGTCATTATGTAATAATAAAGTGGTCAATTCATTAAGAAGATATAACAAGCTTAAATAGATATGTACACTGTATCAGAGCACCTAAATAAGATTCTTAACACTAACAGATCTGAAGGGAGAAAGAGATAATAATACAATAATAGTAGGGGACTTCATTACACTACTTTCAGCAATGGCTAGATCATCCAGAGAGAAAGTCAGCAAGGAAACATTGGACTTAAACCATACAAGTGGTCATAACAGACACACAGAACATTCCATCCAACAGCAGCAGAATACACATTTTTCTCCAGTGCACAAGGAACATTGTCCAGGATACACCATATGATAGGACATAAAACAAGTCTTAACAAATTTAGGAAGACTGAAATCATACCAAGTATCTTTTCCAACCACAGTAGTATGAAAATAGAAATCAACAAGAGGAAAGCTGGAAAATCTATAAATATGCGGAAAGTAAACAGCACACTCCTGAACAACCAATGTTGTCAAAAGGAAAAAAAAAAACCTCCGTAACAAATGAAAATAGAAACACAAGACACCAAAACACATAGGATGCTACAAAAGCAGTTCTGTGAGGGAAGATTATAGTCATAAATGCATATGTTAAGAAAGCAAAAGACCTCAAATAAACGACCTAACTTTACCTTTCAAAGAACTAGAAACAGAAGAACAAACTAAACCCAAAGTTAATGGATGGAAGGCAATAGAGTTCAGAGTGGAAATTAATCAAATAGAAACCAGAAAAATAATAGCACAGTCTCTCTCTCTCTCCCTCCACCAAAAAAATAAACATAAAAAATTAAAAAAAAAAGAAAAAAAATGTCAACGGGGCACACCTGGGTGGCTCAGTCCTACTGAGTGTCCTATTTGGGTGTCCTACTCCTGATGTCGTCTCATGTCATGATCCCAGGGTCATGAGACTGGGCCCTGTGTCGGGCTCCATGCTGATCATGGAGCCTGTTGTTGATTCTCTCCCTCTACCCCTCTCCCGTACTCTCTCTCTCTCTAAAAAAAAATAAGTAAAAAAAAATAAAAATTAAAATATATAAAATGATAAAGGATTTTAAATAGAAATTTCTTCAAAGATCTATAAATACAAATGGCCCATAAGCACATGAAAAAATGCTCAACATCATTAGTCATCAGGGAAATGCAAATCAAAGCCACAATATGATACCGTTTCACACATACTAGGTTGGTTACAATCATAACACAGATAATAAATTTGGGCAAAGATGTGGAAAATTAGAATGCTTGTACACTGTTGGGAATGAACAATGGGTACTGCCACTTTAGGAAAGTTTGGTCTTACTCAAAATGTTAAACGTAGAGTTCCGATGTGACCCAGCAATAATACTCCTTAGTATTCCCTAAGAGAACTTAAAACATAGGCTCACACAAAAACCTGTACACAACTGTTCACAGAAGCATTATTTATAACCAAAAAGTGGAAACCACAAAAAAGTCCATCAACTGGTTTCAATACAACGGACTATGACATAGCCATAACAAGGAATGAAGTACTGATACATGTAACAACATGAATGAACCTCAACTTCATTAAGCTAAGTGAAAGAAGCCAAGATACATAAGGTCACATATTATATGATTCCATTTATATGAACTATCCAGAAGAGGAAAATCAATAGAGACAGACATAAGATTAATTGTTGCTTAGGTCTGGATGTTGAGGGGGAAAGAGAAGTGACTATAAATGGGTACAGGATTTATTTTAGAGATGATGAAAATGTTCTAAAATTGATTATAGTGAAAGCTGCACAACTCCGTGAATATATTATAAACCATCGAATGGTATACTTTAAATAGATGAGTTGTATGGTGTGTGATTTTTATCTTAATAAAGATGTTTAAAAAAATCAAACTGAGATGATTACAAACGTTTTTGCTAAATTGTAATTGGATATCTCTGTAATTCTAAAAATAAATAAGTCATTTAAAAGAAATTGACTTAAAAGGTTCATTTTCTGGGAAATTTATGCATTTGCAATAAACAAAATTGCTTCAATTTCAGGAGAAATAAATACATCTGACAACCAAAAATAGAGGGAAAAGAAATATTAGTAGTTCCTTCCACAGGTTCTCTAGTTTGCATCTAGACATACAACTAAAACTAAAATCAATGGTAGGAAATCACTTCAAATAACCAAGAGACAAAACATATCAAGAATTGCTTGTTTCTCCCTTTTATGCTTAACATCACTGATCATCAGGGAAATACAAATCAACACTACACTGAGATATCTCCTCATATCGGTCAGAATGGCTAAAGTTAACAACTCAGGAAACAACAGATATTGGCGAGTATGTGAAGAAAGAGGAACCCTCTTATGCTGTTGGTGGGAATGCAAACTGGTGCAGTCACTCTAGGAAACAGTATGGAGGTTCCTCAAGAAGTTAAAATAGAGCTTCTCTACAATCCAGCAATTGCTCTACTAGGTATTTATCCAAAGGATACAAAACTACTACTTCAAGGGGATACATGCAACCCGATGTTTATAGCACCATTATCTACTATAGCCAAACTATGGAAGCAGCCCAAGTGTCCATCGACTGATGAATAAAGAAGATGTGGTATGTATGTATGTGTGTGTGTGTGTGTGTGTGTGTGTATATTCAACAGAATATTATTCAGCAATCAAAAAGAATGAAACCTTCCACTTGCAATGATGTGGATACAGCTAGAGAGCATAATGCTAAGCGAAATAAGTCAGTCAGAGAAGGACAAATACTGTATGATTTCACTCATATGTGGAATTTAAGAAACAAATGAGCAAATGGAAAAAAACAAAGAAAATGAGAGGCAAACCAATAAACAGAATCTCAACTATAGACAACACAGTGACGGTTACCAAAGGCAAGGTAGGTAGGGGAATTAATTACATAGGTGATAGGGATTAAGGAGTGTAGTTGTTGTGGTGAGCACCAGGTGTTGTATGAAAGTGTTGAATCGCTATATTGTATACCTAAAACTAATATTACCCTGTATGTTAACGAACTGGAATGAAAATAACAATTTTTTAAAAAGTTCCTCCCTTTTGCTTATTAATCTCATTCTTGGGAACAGGCACAAAACCATTTATAACAGTACTATTATTATAACACAAACCTCTAAATCAGTGCTACCTAAGAGTGTTTGCTACTCCTCCAACTATCTCTAAAGCACACAGTTCAGTCCAATTAAATTATTCTTAAAATGTTCTCAATGAAGGAAGCACAGCACTGACTTATATGCTGGAGCAAGCTCTTTATCTGGTTGTAAAACAGTACTCTGAATAGCACTGCTCTAAAGAACCAAAGTGTCCAAAATAAGGACGTGACTTGTAACCTATAATATAACCCAATTACATACTATATGAGCATAAAGTAGATTCATGATAGCTAACAATAATTCAGCTTTTACTATATGCTAGGCACTGTACAAGATGCTTCACATATATTTTCTCCTTTATCCTGGTAACCTTAGGTGCTATCATCTTCTTTTTTGAAGATTAGTAAACAAAGCTCAGAGAAGTTAGAGGACTGACCAAAGGCTGACTGGAGGTGGGACATGAAATCAGGACTCAAACTCCAGCACATATGAATACAAATCTTGGTCGCTATATTATACTGCCCAAACAAAACTGAATATAAACTATTATTATAATATGCATATATGGATAAAAAAACTTAAAAGAAAAATGGAAATGAATCTTTAGGATGGTGAAACCAAGAGTAATCTTTTTAAAAATGTCTCTACAGTTTGTACCTGTTCTAATATAAATGTAAAAGTGATTCAAATAGTAAATCCAAAATATAAGTAAATTGACATTTATGAAATTTGACAATCTCAATTAAATATCTTATAAAACAATAATATAATCGGTTTTATTCAATTTTATACAAGTTATTGCCTGAGATATTCCCCTTAGAAAGAATGGTTCTCAAACTTGAATATGCATTCAAATCCTCTGGAGGGCTTCTGAAAACACAGATTGCTAGGCCCCACTCACAGAGTTTCTGATTCAATAGGTCTGGGGTGGGTCCCCAAAACTTGCATTTTTAACCAGTTCCCAAGGCATGGTGATGCTGCTGGCCCAGGGACATTTTTGAGAACCAGTGTTTTTAGAAAAATTAGCATCATTCCAAATCTAAATACAACTGCATAATCAATTAAAAAATAAACTTGATGGGGGCACCTAGGTGGCTCAGTCAGTTAAGCACCTGACTTTGGCTCAAGTCATGATCTCGCGGTTCACAAGTTCAAGCCCCGTGTCAGGCTCTGTGCTGACAGCTCAGAGCCTGGAGCCTACTTCAGATACTGTGTCTCTTTCTCTGCCCCTCCCCTGCTTGCATTCTGTCTTTCTCAAAAGTAAACAAACATTAAAAAAATAATAAATTTGATGAATTTCTCTGGATTATTTTAATGTGCTAAATAGCTTCAGAAAACATAGGCTGACTGAATTTATATCACAGTTCATCCTTTGAAGAATACAACAGTTTTTTGGACCAAGAGCTACAAACTTTCTAAGGAGGTCAAATAGTTATATTTTAAGCATCTACTATAACATCAGCTATCTGGGTATCTCTAGCCAAAACTGATTAATTTATTCTTGATTGCTGAACTTTTTTGTAAGAGTCTCAGAAATTAGTATTGCTAAGTCAACTAACAAATTAGAATGAATAGTCATAAGTACTAAAAAAACCCATTCATATAGCAGACAGTATCATAAGTATGTAACACCCATTCTTAGATGATAATTAGCTTCCAACAGTAATAAGGAAGTACTATTTCAGCCTTTCTAGAATAATTTGATCCCAATCAAGTAATCTATTATCATTTTTGCCCACATACATGTGAGTTATGCTATGAAACATACCTATGTTTCTGACCATGATTCCTTTCAGTTCATCCACTTGGGCTTGAGTCTCCACCACTTTGTCTATGCCCTTATTCTCAGAATGATGCTTCTATAAGAAAATAAGATTTTACTTACCAGACATTATTTACAATGGGAAAACAAAGAGAAGAGGAATGACATTGAGGAATGATGTTAAAATATGCTGGTATTGATACAAAGGATACATGCCATTTCATTTAAAAATTGTTATCAGACCTAGGGAAATATACAGGCATCACAAAAAAGTAATACCGCAGGGGCACCTGGGTGGCTCAGTTGGTTAAGTGTCCAACTTCGACTCAGGTCATGCATGATCTCACAGTTCGTAAGTTCGAGCCGCGCATCGGGCTCTGTGCTGACAGCTCAGAACCTGAAGCGTGCTTCAGATTCTGTGTCTCCCTCTCTCTCTGCCCCTCCCTGGCTCGCACTCTGTCTCTCAAAAATAAATAAACATTAAAAAAATTTTAAATAAAAAAAAGTGATACCACGTGTTACAGTATAAAAATATCACCTTATTTTAAATAATATAAAGATATGTGTATTATATCAATATACATTTAAGACCCTTGGGGCAGAAGTATGCAGTTCTATAATCTATGCTCAGACAAGAAAGGAAAAAAGAGGACTGTAGTTAGGGCAGGGGGAACAAGACAAAGAAAAGCACCCCAAATTGTTCCCTACTTCTTGGGTATGATGAGGTAGGGGCTGGCCCAGCTTCTGGGCATCTGTTCTTGTATCTGTTGTGATCAGAGTACACATCCTATTTTCATTGGCTTCTTATAGGATCTAGAAATCTAAGACACTGATAATAGTATATATATTGAAATTATTATCCATAGCTATCCACGGAGTGCTTAATATACAATATTCTGGTCACCTCACCATGCCAAATGCTTCAAAGAGGGAACATTATTTAATCCGCCCAAAAACTCCATGATGAAGATGCTTTTATTATTATCTCCATGTGTAGGTAACAGTCCTGGCATGGATTTGTTTAGAGGGTCACCCACAGATCTGGAGCTAATGACAAACCGGCATAGTTGAAAGTTTTGCTGCCAGCTCACCCTATTTACCTTTGACTGTGCATTGGTATATTTCTGGTTAGTGATGTTTTACATGGTTTCACATATATGAATGTTTTCTAGTGGGAAGTATGAAACAAGTGAACTGATTGAATAAAGATCTATAACTATTTAAAGGAACTTCTTCCCCAGAAGAATGCATATTTATAAGTGTAATACTCAGAAAGAATATTAAAAAAACACTTAAAGGAGAAGTGAAAAGGAAAGCATTCAATTATAATAATTCTTCTTTCTCTCATTCACAACACAATCATAGACAGAAAATATGTCTTTGCACTCAAATAGTTTCATGGATAAAGGGGAAGCATTTATAAAGGTCTCAACATCATTAGTCATCAGGGAAATGTAACTTAAAACCACAATGAAATACCACCACACACCCACCAGGATGACTAAAATTAAAAAGACAGACTAAAGTGAGCACTGGGAAGAATGCAGAAACACTGGAACTGCTGGTGGGAATGTAAATGGCACAACCACTTTGGAAAAAAGTTTGATGACTTATTACAAATTGTGGTATATGCATACAATACTATTCAGCAAAAAAAGAGAACTACTGATTTATGCAACATGAATATGAAAATCTTTACACTGAGCATGCAAGACACATGAGAGTACATAATGTATAATCCCTTTTACAGGAAATTCTAGAGAAGACAAAACAAATTTATAGTGACAGAAAATAGAGCAGAGGGTGCCTGTGGCAGAGTGTGGGGAAAGGGACTGACTGCAAAGGGACATCAGGAACTTTTAGAGTAATAGAGATGTATCTTGGAAAGGGAGGGATTTCACAGGTGTGTATACATATGCAAAACTTCACTGAGCTGACAATTAGATATTCATATAGATGAGCAGACTTTCAAATGACTAAGTTGAGCTGTTCAAAAATTACAGTTGCCTCATGGGAGGGTAGAAGGTTAATGTATGAGTTAAGAGGCCATTTGGCATACTGAGTGGATTTATGCATTAGATAGGTAGCTGAAGTAGATGCTCTTTAATGTACTTTCCCATTCCTAGATACTTTGAACACTAGAGTAGAGAATATCACGTTATTTAAAATTTTCTATCTGGTAAGTTTTCTTATGTTCACATTTAATGGCACAATCACAAAAATATATTTGCAGGTCAGGGTCCCCTATATTCAAAGTGTCTTAAGGTAATAAAGAAGATAGGAATCAAAATACCACATCCTAAAAAATATCTTACCAGCTGTGCAGCCAAGACACTTGAGAATTCGCTATTCATGGCATATGGGAGTGCTGTCTGTGCTCTTGAACCATATGTAGTCTGGAACCTCTTCTTTATCTCATTCAGAAAATTAAATGCTCGGGAACGTTCAAAATCCTGGAAAGAGAACAACACAGAGTTCGCATTTGAAAGTAAACAAAGATGATATGGATGATTAACAACAAACATAAGAACAGCTAACATTTACTGAGCAATGAAGAGGAACTAGCACTGACCTCATTTTACAATAAGGAAACAAAGGCTCTGAAAAGGTAAGTTGACAAAGGTCAAGCAACTAGTAAAACAAAAGAGCTGAGAGTCCAATCCAAATATTTGATTACTTTCTACCAAAGACAACAGGATCTAAGTTAGCTTCTTGAGAGTAAGAATTGGGTTTTACTTCTTTCATATCTTTCACAGGATCTATTAAGAAGGCCCAGCACAAGAAGATGCTTAATAAATCCATAATAATACTACAATCTTTCACACACAAAGATAACACTACTGATATATGCTTTGAATTGAGTTTTTTTAATAGTGATGGTACGCTTGAAAAGATTAAGTGATGTACTCTTGTCTGGTCCCAGCCAAAAAGTATTTACATATATATGAAATTATAAGTCAAGAAATAGAAAACTCAAGTCTGATGAACCCAAATTTAGTGACATTTCCCATCTGTTCCAATAAACATTAAACCCTGACCTATGGTAATTGTGCAAATTCCATGCCTTTTGTCACTGATCAATTTAGAAATAAGTATGTAACCTACTCCTAGCCAATCAGCAATTTCAGATATAGCTGGATTTTTAAAATAATTTTAGAAAGCAATAGGGTGCCTGGGTGGCTCAGTTGGTTGAGTGTCCAACTCTTGATTTTGGCTTAGGTCATGATCCCAGGGTCATGGGATCGAGCCCTGCATCAGGCTCTGCACTGAGCGTGGAGCTTGCCTAAGAATCTCTCTCTCTGATCCTCTCACCCCTCGTGCCCTCTCTCTAAAATAAAAGAAAAGAAAAAAACTGTGAAACCAGGGGTAAAAATCACTGTGATGATCACTGTGGTTGACACTCAACTCCATTTCACCCAAGATGATTATCAGTCTACGCCAAAGGTTCTTAAGCTGGGGTCATTCAAGGGCTCCATGTACTTGAATAGAAAGAAAAATCACTTTATTTTCAGTAAGTTTTAACTTAAATTTCAAATCTGAGTATAGGTAACAAACCAAAATAGTACCAAACAGTATCTGTCACTCTGTTACCAACAGAAATCTTTTTTTCCACATACTTTTTTTCCACATAGTTATAGATAACTCAAAATCTCATTTATACTCATCACCACTTCAAAATTATTATTAGTCATTAGACCTCTGACTAGATCTTGTTACTTAATGAATTCACAAAGAAGCATATAAATTATCAATTTTTTAAAAATACTCTGAATACTGTATTTCGATATAATTGGTTTTGTTTATAATCATGTATTTCATACATTTAAAAACATCCTGGGAAGAGCCTATGAGTGTCAAAGGAGTCTGTGGCACAATAAAGATTAAACCCTGACCTATGGCAATCATGCCAATTCCATGCCTCTTATCATTGATCAATTTAGAAATAAGTATGTAACTTACTCCTAGCCAGTAAGACATGAAAAGAAGTTTACTTTGAAAGCAGGGAGAGAGGAGAGTGTGGTTCAGAGAACTTTCCTCATTCTTACAATAAGAGATTTGAGAAGACATAGTCCCTCTTCTCTGGATACAATATAAATAACCATGTGGCTCCAGGCAACCATAAGGAAATGTATCTAGGAAGAAGCTGACACTAAGGACAGCAGAGGAGAGAAATGACCTTGATGGCATTGTTAAGTTACTGAGCATTTTGGTCTAGAACCTACAAATACTCAAAAAACAACCTACCAATGTGAACTACAGGTCTACAAAGCCGATCACGATATATTGTGATTTCGTTTTCTAAAAGTCTATATACATTTAAAAAATTCACTATTGATTGAATATAATATTTATTTTAATATTTCAAACAAATAAATTTTGGATTTGATACCAAAGGGTCACGATTATGAAGGCCAATTCTCACTACACAATAGGATAAACGTAGAAGTTGCAAGAGGTTAGTTAAGCTAAAACTCTATCAAAACTGAGCTGATATGCATAGACCCAGATATCAACTCTTCTTGTCATTTGCTGCTCCACATGATAAATGCGAAGTATAGAAAAAATTTTCAGCTATGGACACATATTCACATCACGTTTATCTACCATAAATATAGATAATTATCTACTGACTCTATTAACAGTATACATACTTAAATAGCAACATGTCTTCAAGTTACTTACATCATCAGTGATACAAAGATATACAATCCTGTCTTGGCAGATGTAATGAAACAAATATCTGTAGGATAAAAGATATAAAACTTGCTGTGGTTATGAGAAATATTGCTTTCACTTCCATCTTCTATGTATAAGCAAATTTAGTACTGCCAATGTGACCATATCATTTACTGATACTATCTATTCTCCCTTTCCCCCTCCCCTATACACCTGTTTCTCTCAAGTCAAACTGATAGGAATAAATAAGACATTTAAAGAAAGTCTCTACCTTAACTACATAGCACAACAGTATGCACATTACCCATTAAAATGATAGCTGCAAAAGCACAACTGGACTCTTAGGGCCTAAAGAAGGGATGACATCTTAGGAGGGACACGTCATTAAGATCAACCTCCAGTGGGCTATATGGTTTTCCTTGCTTTCTTTTAAGATCTCAAAACAAACACTTTTTCTACCAAATACTCAACATTAACATTTGTTTGGCATCTACTTGGAGCCAGTTACTGGGTTGGGTGCTGAGGATACAAATAGGCAAAATCATCAGTCCCTGCCTTTGCAAAGATCACAGTGCAGGGAATTACAGAGCAGCATGGTAAAACAGGATGAAGAGAGGCAGTACAAGGTGCTCTGGCAACATAAAGGAGACACCTACAGAGTTTAGCAGAGGGTAAGGGGAAAGACATCCTGGAGCAAGTGATGTGTGAGCCAAGACCTGAAGAGTAAGTAGGAGACAGCAAGGTAAAGAGCAGACAAAGAGTGTTCCAGAATAGAAAACCAACAAGCATAAAGGCTTGGAGATAAAGAAAAAAAGCACACAATGGGTTTAGTAAAGTCAAAAGAGTCCACATGACTAGAGTATGAAATGGAAGGACAATTTGGCTACACAGATAAGGCTGGGGAAGTAAGCAAATACTAGGTTATAGAACATGTTAAAACCTCACTATGCTTTATCCCAAGAATAATGAACAAGCATCAGAGGGTTTTAGCCTGAGGAGACTGTGGTAAGATCTGCCATGTAAAAGGATGCTTTGGCTAGAGCATGGAAAACTGACTGAAAGGAGGACCCAGACAGGAGACTACTGCAGTAGAGCAGGTAAGCAAATGAGGAGAGAAATAAACTAAAGTACTATGGGCAATGAAAAAGAAAAGAGAAGAAATAGAACAGAACTTGATAACTGGCTATTGAAAATGAAGCAGAGGGATAACTCAATTTTGCCTCCTGGATTTTACCTTGGGGAAATGGATAGATAGGAGTAACTCTTGCATTGTACTTTTAATGTCCATACAGAGGCTTGATGTGAATAACAAGGAGGTATGGGAACTCAGGCAAAATGTCTTCCTTCACTACTCTAAAACCGTTCACGTCAATTCCACCAATGGCTTCCACATCACCATGTCCAAGTAGCTCTCTCTGAAACATGACAGTGTTGACCACTTCCTTCTTCTGAAAAGTGTTTTCTCTCCACTAGATTTCCTAATACCAAGCTTGCCTGGTTAATGTGGTAGTCTCTTTCCCTTTCTATTGACATTTTCCAGCATCCTCAGTTCCCTGCTCTTCTCTCACACACTCCCTGGATGGTGGCATCCCCTGTCATGTCTTATTGTTGTTCATTTTCAGCTACCACAATTATGATGATGATTCCCACATCTAGATCTGACCTACTTCCTGAGCTCCAGGCTTACATACACTACTATCTACTACACATATCCAACTGGACATACCAGTGACAACTTAAACACAGTGTCCAAAATGGAAGTCAACAGTTTTCCCTGAAAAGTTGTTTCTCCTAAATCACACTAGGGAGTAACTTGGTGCAAAGACCACAAAAAGTTATAAGGTATAGTCCCTGCCACCAAGGAGCCTACAGTCAGGGGACAGAGACAAAAAATAAAGACTGCAATTATGATACAGTGTGATAAGTGCTACAATATGAATAAACAAAGGATGCTATGGAGACAAAGCAAAAAGGAGGCACTTGGACTGGTCTTGGAGTTCAGAGTTTCTAGAAAAGGAAATATGAAAGCTCAGAAAGACAAAGTCAGATTTTTACGAAGATACACAGATTTAAGTAAAAGGTAATAGCTACTGCAAAGGATAGGAAGAGAGAAAAACCCAGCACTGAAATGAAAATAGCTAACTATGGCTGGAGAACAAAACCGAAGGCTAAAGTAGTGACAGATGAGACCAGAGATCTTAAAGAATCTTCCTAGTCATATTAGTAACTTTACCCTGAATGCAGAGTAAATGCTGAAGAAAAGGGACATGATCAGAACTGCCCTTTTAGAAGGATTAAAGTAATAATGAAGAAAGTATTTCATCTGGGACCTGTAAAATGAGCAAAAGTTTAACAGGGGGCTAAAGAGGAGAAAGACAGTCCAAAAACATGAAAAATATATAGATATAACAAAGCCTGGAATAACATAGCTAGGTCAGGGAATGGCAAGGAGTCCTATAGAGATAAGGGTAGAACGGTCAAGAATGGACAAAATTGTGAAGGCAGAGTTTGGGCTTTACTCTAAAAGCAATGGGCTTTAAACAAGAACGTGTAATCACAGGAATGTGCAATACAGATTTAAGGAGGGAGCAACCAGAAGCTGAATGCTTAGGAGAAAGCTATTAAAAATGAAAAACAATAAAGGCCTAAACTAACACTACGCCAAGTGGAGACAGAGGAAATGGAATGGACTGAAAAATCTCTTGTAGGGAGAATGGCAAGGATTTGGTGAGAAAGTCAAATATGATTCTTAAGTTTTAGGCTCAGGAATGGCTGGTGATGTTGTCAAAGAAGAAAGAAATAGCAAGAGGAAGATCAGATTTAGGGAGAGAAATGGTCGTCATACAGTAAAAAATGGACTTATTTCTTTTGGTGTACAATCTCTATGATATTTTTAATTGAGATGATGGAACATGATTATATGAAAGAAACAAAAACAGAAGATTAAGAGGAAAAAACTCAGTGATGAAGCCTCACTCTAGAGGATACTGGGCAGGAGTAGATTAGGATGCAGGTGGAGAGGCATGGCAGGTGCGTAACATTGCCTTCTTGTACTATAACCATACTGGATTACACACTCTAGCTTCCATTATAGCTAGTATGGCTATGTGACTAAGTTCTGGTTGATAAAATGTGAGTGGAAGGTATATCACCTACTTCCTGGTCTTGCCTCTAGAAGGACTGAATGTGCTTTCCATGGACATTTTCCTGGGAACAGACAGCACAAGCCTAATAAGTTTCTGAAAAAATTATAAAGCCAGACTCACAAGAAACTGGAATCACCTGACCCCTAAGACAACGTCTGGGCCAGTAAACTATACCAAACCTGTATAGTTCCCAAAGATGACACACTCCCTAACATCCATTTTGGATGTGGCCAGATGATAACGGACCAGGAAGAGCCTCCTGGTGAACAAACCCAAGATTCAGGGAGAAAAGACAAGGGAATTCCTCCAGTAAAGCAGAACCACTAAGCATTCCAGGGTCAGAACAGGAAGCCTTTGAAATTGCTGTGAAGTAGTTATTTGAACACTGCTAGTAAGCAGTGACTTCTACGTGTTTCTCATTCTTCCCTTTTCTAAATGAGAGTTTGTAATTTACACTGTGGTGATATTGTTCTTCTACAATTGTCTATTGGGTTGGCAGGGGAGCAGGGGGAATATATGACTTCTCTTTTAGGTTATGGTCGGAAGGTCACAGGAGCCACACCTGGGCCTGATGTAGAAGACTGCGTGTTACCCAGACTCTCTGAGCTGGACAGTGACCAGGAGTCTTTGGGGCCATCTCCTCCAGGGAGGATACATGTTCTAGGTTTGGGAAGAAGGGTACACACAGATATCTGAGTGGCCCAGAAGAGAATGGAAGATTGCACAAGTTGTCCCCTAATATCTAGAGCAACAGAATTTTAGCTGAACATACAGTTGCACAGCTATTAATGACAAATTCTAACCTCCCTTCTGGCTAGGTTAGCTCTATAACTATGTAGAGAAAACTAAAACAAAAGCAGAAACTTCTGAACAATAAAACATCAGCCTACATCTGGACTTGGCCTTTAAAAAACTGGGCAAGTGCAGGGAGTTAACAAGAACTAAAGGAGGTGCCTTGGCCAGAGCTAATCAAAGACACTAACTGTAAAGGACAGAGCCATCCCACCAGCCTGGGGGCACTCATCTCTGGGCTACCTCATTTAAGTAATACCATAATTTGGGGGTATCTCTCTTACGTAGCTTAGACTAGATCCTAAATTATACAAGGAGGTATCTCTGGAAAGTAATAAGAACCTCCTTCTGAGATAAGAACAAAGGAATTTAGGATGGGTTAAATAACAAAAGTTTTTTAAGTACTGATGAGAAAGGTGGAGGCACTTTTTATCTGATTACTAAGACTTCCCATCTATGTCCTCCCCAATTCATTCTCCAACCACCCACCAGATTCTAAAGCAAAACCTGACCATGTCACACCCCAGCTGAAAACCTTGAATGCCTTCCCATGGACCACAGAACAAAGTTCAATCTCTTAACATGGCCTATGAGGCCCTATATGACTTCTCTTCTACGTATCTCTCTGGCTTTGTTTTCACCCGGCTGGGTACCAGTCACAAAATACCACCTGCAGTTCCCTACACTTGCCATATGATCTCACGACTCCTTACTTCTCTACCAGCTGTTCCATCTATCTAAAATGCCATCTCCCTACCTGTGACCTCCCACCATCTACTACAATTATCTATGGATTTGACTGTCTCCTCCATTAAACTCTAACCTCTATGAGGGCAAATATTGTGTAATTTCTTGCTGTATCCCCAGCACCAAGCACACTGCCTGGCAATAGTCAAGTGCTCAGTAAATATTTACTACAAGAATGAACAAAGGAATATCGTATCTCTTTATCTGTTCCATGTTGCACATATCCTAGAGTTCTATAGCAAAGTCAATTTTACAAGTAACATTGCCATATCTTTCTTTAAAATATGAGTATCACTTCAATAAAATAAAATAATTTAAATTTACAATGAATAGAAGCAAACCATTTTCTAAGGTGGTAAAGGTTACTGTTCTGTCAGCTTATTTAAACTATCTACCAAGAACCATGTTTTCTAGTTTTCTACTATGCTGATTATAATACAATTTACTTCTTCCACCCTCTACCCATGCAGAGCAGAACTCACTTGCCATGTGAGTATGTTAGTTTGTTATTTTCAGAAGGTATCTTGGCCAGAATCTGCTCTGTCACCTCCAGGAAGTTTCCTCCACACCAAGCATGTTTGGCAAGGATAGTTGTTCCCCTGGCAACAACTGCAAAAAGAATGGCCATGGCTTCAATCTATCAAAAGGAAAAAAGACACACAAAACTTAGAATATTTCTTTGACATGATCTTTCAAAAGAAAACTATCATTTACCAACACCTACCCAAGGCCAGTATTTTTTCAATGTTCATTTATTATTTTTTTTATATGAAGTATGGTTGACCCACAATGTTACATTAGTTTCAGGTATACAACATAGTGATGTGACAATTCTGTTAGTTATGCTATGCTTACCACAGTATAGTTACCATCTGTCACCATGCAAACCTATTACAACACACAGACTATAATCCCTATGGTGTACCTTCTATTCCTATGACTTATTGATTCCATGACTAGAGGCCTGTATCTTCCACTCCCCCTCACCTCTTTTTGCCCATACCCCTCCCCTTTGGCAACCATCAGTTTGTTCTCTGCATTTATACATCCAATTCTGCTTTTTGTTTTTTTATGCATGTTTTTTTACATTCCACATGCAAGTGAAATCATACATTTGTCTTCCTGACTTATTTCACTTAGCATAATACTCTCTATGTCCATCTATGTTGCTGCAAATGGCAAGAGCTCATTCTTTTCTATAGCTGAGTAATATTCCTGTGTGTGTGTGTGCGCGCGCGCGCGCGCCGCATCTTTATCCACTCGTCAATGGACACTTGGGATACTTCTGTATCTTAATTATTGTAAATAATGCTGCAATAAACATAGGGGTACATATATCCATTGAAATTAGTGTTTTTGATTTCTTTGGGTAAATCCCCAGTAGTAGAATTACTGAATTATATGGCATTTCTATTTTTGATTTTTTGAGGAACCTCCATACTGTTTTCCACCGTGGTTGCATCCGTTTACATTCCTACCGGCAGTGCACAAGGCTTCCCTTTTTTCCACATTCTTGCCAATACTTATTTGTCTTTTTGATAGCAGCCATTCTGACAAGTGTGAGACGGTATCTCATTGTGGTTTTGATTTGCATTTCCCTGATGTTAGTGATGTGGAGCCTCTTTTCATGTGTCTGTTAGCCATCTGTATGTCTTCTTTGAAAAAAACTGTCTATTCAGGTCCTTCGCCCACTTTTTAATTGGATCATCTAGGGTTTATAGTGTTGAGTTATAGAAGTTCCTTGTATATTTTAGATATTAATCACTCATGAACATATTATTTGCAAATATATTCTCCCATTCAGTAGGGTGCCTTTTAGTTTTGTCGCTGTGCAGAAGCTTTTTATTTTGACGTAGTCCCAATAATTTATTTTTTATTTTGTTTCCCTTGCCTTAGGATATATATCTAGAAAAAAATGTTGCCAAGGCTGATGTCAAGGAAATTACTGCCTATTTTTCTTCAAGGAGTTTTATGGTTTCATATTTCACATTTAGGTATTTAATCCATTTTGAGTTTATGTATGGTACAAGACAGTGGTCCAGTTTTCCCAACATCATTTGTTGAAGAGACTGTCTTTTCCTTGTCGTATATTTTTACCTCTTTTGTTGAAGTTTATTTGATCACATAATTGTGGGCTTATTTCTGGGCTCTCTATTCTGTTCCAATGATCTATGTGCCTGTTTTTGTGCTAGTACCATATTGTTCTGATCACTACAGCTTTGTAATATATCTTGAAATCTGGGATTGTGATACTTCCAGCTTTGTTCTTATTTCTCAGGAATGCTTTGGCTATTCATGGTCTTTTGCATTTCCACACAAATTTTAGGATTATTTGGTCCAGTTCTGTGAAAAATGCTATTTTGATAGGGATTGCACTGAATTTGAAAATTGCTTTGGGTAGTATGGACATTTCAACAACATTAATTCTTCCAATCCATGAGCAGAGGATATCTTTCCATTTGTTTGTGTACCTGGAAACAGTATTGACCAAGGTGCTATAACACTAATGTAAGACACTTAATAACAGACTTAACAAAAAGGTCACAGTCTTGTACAAACTTACAACCCTAAACAATGCTGATATGCATAGACATATAGAGACACACCAAATACATACATGTGTGTGTATACAATGTAATGTATATGCCATACACACATTGATAGGGTGCATTTACAAATTATACAACACAATCAGATATCACCATTTGAAAAACAATTACCATAAATAGCAAAGGGACATAACAGAGGTGGTTCATCCTTTTTTTAAACTGAAGCATAATTAACATACAGTGTTATACTAGTTTCAGGTGTACAATATAATGATTCAATAATTCTATGCATTACTCTGTGCTCATTGCCCTAAGTGTACTCTTAATCCTCTTTATCTATTTCACTCAACCCCCAGCCCCCTACCCTCTGACAATCACCAGTTTGTTCTTTGTATTTAATAAGAGTCTGGTTTTTTGTCTGTCTCCTTTTTTCTTTGTTGTTTCTTAAATTCCACATATGCAGTAATCCTGAAAATTTATCCTAATAGTTCAACAGACGTTTGACTCTAGATTCATAAAAATATATAATAACAATAATAGCTCATATTTATTGTTTAATTAAATTATACACTATTATGATACTTATACTAAAATGAGCAAACTGAAGTGTGATGACTTACACACTTTGCCCAAAATTACAGACCTAGTAAGTGATAAGAGTTGGAATTTAAGCCCAGGTAGTATGGTTCTAGAACCCACAACCTTATCCCAAACTATACAGTGCCTCTACTTTAAAGGCATCATCCATAATAGAAACAAACTGGAAATAACCCAAACCTTCTACAAGAGGAATGGCTCTATAAATTATGGTAAGATCCTTCATAAACGGAACATTTCTAAAACAATACACAGCATGAGTTTAAGTCTATTTTTCTCATGTTAATGATTTTGTACTATTTTTTCCATGTAACTTCCCCATTTCTCTTATCTACAGAATAAATTTATATAAAGAGATGACCAAGTACTTTCCTATTCTACTAACTCTTCAACATGTTCAGTTTCATCTAACAGGCCAGTGGTTCTTAAAATGTTGGTTAATGAGTTATCCTGGGTGGAAGAATAACAGTCACTATTAAAAATTCAAATTCTTGGCATAATCACCTGAAATTCTGATTTGGTAGGCTTGAGATGACACCGTGGAAATATGTATTTAAGACAAGCCTATCTGGATGCAGGTGATTCACACAACTATATTTTGTGAAATACAGCAACAGACCATAAATGCTGAGGTCAGGGAATCCCGAGATTCCTTCCTGGAATCTCAGCACTAAAAGACAGCATATAGAGAAGAAGCGTTCATCTGTCTCTTGAGCTAAACAACTCCAGGGTCTCTTCTTCACTCTACTCTCTAAATGAGGGTGTTCCCCAGGGTGTGTCCTTAGCCATCATCTTCTTTCCGGATTTCTCTTTACCCATATGTACCAAGTTACAATTTCTAAATCACTTCCTTATACATTATATCCCTTGATCCTAAACGCCTCAAATGACCCTAAAAACTGCTTCACTTCTTAAAATCACAGTCTACATACTATCTCTGTTTCTCTACTTCTTAACTCTTCAACTTACTATAATCTGGATTTTGCCCTAAAGAGTCCACAAAACCATGATTGCTAAGATCATCAACAGCCTCTATGCTACAAAATTCAGTGGACACTTCTCTATTCTCACTTACTTGACCTCTTAGGAATAGTCAACACTGCTGACTAACCCTCCTTCTTGAAACACTCCTACATGTCTAGATGCTCCTTGTTTTCTTATTGAGCCCTCCTCCTCTAGCTAACTTCCAAATGTTGTCTTTCCATGTGTATTGGTTCTACGCTTTCTCATCCCAAGAAGAGCTCATCTACACCTGTCATTTTAAACATGATTTATTTGCTGAAGACAGTGCATATAGAAAAAAACCAAAGGCACAACCAAAGTTAAGGGAAAACCAAAGACAAAATGCAAGGCACGACAAGTAGTTGAGAGAAAGGTAGATGTACAGGGACTCACAAAGAAGACTTGAGAAGGACCTACTGAGAAAATCAGAGAAAAGCCAGAAGAGTGAGGTGGCCTGGAAGCCAAAGGGAGAGCAAGCTCAAGAAGGAACAACTGTCAGCTCCTACCTGTGTTCACTGATGCATAGAAAGAAGACTGTAAAAGAGCCACTAAAATTCAATAAAGAAGCAAGTTATTAGTCAAAGAGATATGTAGTAGAGTGGAACAAAACCACAAAGAGAAACAGAGACAAGAAATTATATGGTCCTTGAGACAGATGAAAAAGTAGCAGCTTCAGTCCCTTAGCAGCTTCAAGAAGTAAACTGAATTTGGCAACAATACAAAAAAAGTCTACTGTCTTAGTGGACCATAAGTTCATTATGAACTGACATCAGGTAATTGCTTAAAATGCTTACATAATCCTAAATTACATTAAGAAACAGGGTGTCTTGATCTTTTAAAGTACTATTACCATTATACTCTGTGCTGGTTAGAATACATGTGGAATACTGAACCCAACTCTGGGTATAGCATTTCAAGACTGGATGGAAGGGCAACGTTATGGGTAGGAGAACTGGACATTCTAGAATTTGAAGAATGACTAGAGAAACTAGGAACATTTAACATTAAAAAGAAGACTTGGAATGTGACAGCAGCCTTGAAGTTTACATGACGTATGGTCACCTAGAACAGGGAGTGCATTATTTGTAATATAATTAGGAACAAATGTCTGTTAAACATCAGGTACACAGCCACAGAAACTTTTACTTTCTTCTCAGGTGCCAATAATAGGAATTTCTTACTCTCTTCCAGACTGTTAAAAACTTCATCTATTATCAAGTCTCATCTTCCCTCACTGTAACTCTCTTGCAATAGAATCTGTAATGTCTTTTAAAGTTTTTTTTTCATTTTTTTAGAGAGTAAGCATGTGCATGTGGGGGAGGGGCAGAGGGAGAGAGAGAATCTTAAGCAGGCTCCAGGCTCAGCACAGAGCCCCATGTGGGGCTCAGTCTCATGACTGAGATCATGACCTGAGCCAAAATCAAGAGTCAAATGAGTGAGCCACCCAGGAACCCCAATCTTTTTGAGCTCCACTCTTTTTAAGTTTTTAATTCCAGTTAACAGCCAGTGTAAAATTAGTTTCAGGTGTACAATTCGGTGATTCAACACTTACGTAGAACACCCAGCGCTCACCACAAACGCACTCCTTAATCCCCATCACCTGAACCCAATGAGGATTGGGATATTAGAAACAGCTGTAAAAGAATACCACATTTAAAGTAAGAAAACCTCGAGGCGCCTGGGTAGCTCAGTCGGTTGAGCGTCCGACTTCGGCTCAGGTCACGATCTCATGGTTCATGGGTTCGAGCCCCATGTCAGGTTCTGTGCTGACAGCTAGCTCAGAGCCTGGAGCCTGTCTTTGGATTCTGGGTCTCCCCCTCTCTCTGACCCTCCCCTGCTCACGCTGTTTCCCTCTCTCTCTCCCTCTTTCTCTCTCAAAAATAAATAAAACATTAAAAAAAAGTGAGAAAACCTCGCTCTGCTAATTATTAGCAGTATGTGAATGTCTAATAAATCCTAAAGTGCTATATAAACATAATATTCAAGAAAAAAAGAATGAAAAATATAAGCCAGAGAGAAAAGAGAAGGAAAAAAAACCCAATGATGAAATACAAAGGAAAGCCCTGTCTCAACACTGTTCTCTTTTTCATTCCTTGCTTGGTCCCAGAGCCGTTATCCCAATTCTACTTCCTTCCTGCTAAGAATCTTGTGGCTGTCTTGACAAAGTATCAAAAGCTGCAAAGGCTTAAAACAAGAGAAATTTATTGTCTCCTACTTCTGGAGGCCAGAAGCCCAGAATCAAGATGTTGGCAGGGCCAGGCTCCCTCTGAAATGTGTAGGGGAGAATCTTTTCTTATCTCTTCCTAGCTTGTGGCAGTTTGCTGGCAATCCTTGACATTCCCTGGCTTTTAGCTGCAGCACTTCAATCTCTGCCTCCATAATCATATGGCATTCTCCATGTGTGTCCATGTCTTCACATAGCAGTCTGTGTCTTTTCTTATTAGGACTTATTACAGTAAGTCCTCATTTTAACTTACATCTTAATTACATCTGCAAAGACCCTTATTTCCAAATAAAGTCACATTCACAGGTACCCGTGGTCAAGATTCAACGTGTCATTTTTGAGTATACAATACATCTTAAAAACTCACTGCTCCCCCCAAATCATTCCTACTCTCTCTTCTCCATGTATTCACGTCACCCCAACTTGCCTCCCACTTCTCTCCGAAACCTTTATCCTATCTCTTTCCTTACTCACATTAGAGGCCTGTCCTTAGAGTGATGGGCCATAAGGGCAACCTCCAAAAGCCTGGAGTTAGAAAGGCCTGTTTCTACTGCCTAGAAGATTCCATGGAAAAGTCATTTTTGTTTCAGTTGCTGGAATTCCAAAAAAAGATATGCTATGGAGGAATCCAACTGGGAATTCTAGATGTAGTTTTTATAGAGGAATTATTAAATTGTGGTGAAGGTCTTTAAGTCCATTAAAGATTAAGTAAGATGTTACTAGTTGGCATAACAACTGAAATGCCCTGAATAGGATTATTTACAAAGAAAAAAGCATCAAGTTTCAAATAATCTTAAAAATGAATTTTTGGAATATATCCATTTGTAAGTAATGGATTGCCTGTATTAAAAACAAAGTGCTCCCCATTCCCCATCCAGAAAAAATAAAAATAAAAAAATAAAAACAAATGCTAACAAAATAGCACAGCAACAATACAAACACTGCTCCTCGGTGGAAGCATCTTCAAGTAGAGGTTGAAGACGGTTTCTGAGAACTGAGTAAAGAAAAAGGCCAAGTCAGTTTTTCTCACATTCAAGTCTATGTGTTCTGACATTTTTTTTAATGTTGATTTATTTTTGGGAAAGAGCGAGGAATAGAGGGAGGGGCAGAGGTGGGGACAGAGGATCCGAATTTGGCTCTGTGCTAACAGCAGAGAGCCCAATACGGGGCTCCAACTCACCAACTGTGAGATCATGACCTAAGTCAAAAAGTCAGATGCTCAAGCACCCCCAATTTTTTAATTCTATATTTTTATTTTGATAACATCAAAAAATGTATGTAAATATTCTAGATCTACACATGTACTTTATTAATGAGGAATGGCACACAATTCCATGCTGCATTTGCATTATGAAGGCCTAAGTGCCAAGAAATTCTCTAAAATGACAGTGCCTAATTTTTAGTGTCTTAGAAGCATGTGTCTGGCTGCTGGTAGGCTAACACATCCTAAAATCATAATGACAATCATGACTCAAGCACTCTTGTATTCCTGTTGTGTTTTTTAATCTGTTACAAAGACACAATTTATCTTTTGCAGTAACAATTTACAACTGAAATCTATCTGCATAATAAAAAGCTTTTATTTGAAGAATTAAGACTTGACATATAGAAAATGACAGAGTAGCAAAATAATATTAACAATTATTTCAGGCTAAGGAGAAAATAATACTTAAAGATATGTCTGTACCAAGTGGAAACCAAATGATACTATAACGTGTTGTATGAATAAGGGATGTGCAACTATTCAAACAGAAAAAAAAGTGGAAGAATTAACTTCTCACATAGCACATGGTTATAGTCAATGTAAAAGCAAAAGAACACATTCTGTGTTATTATTTATACTATTGCAAGGGGATGTATTATATTAATCCCTCCAACAGTTCATTAGCAGAATTTTCCATAGGAAATACACAATGGAAATTAGATTTTTTCCACCCTTTAATACTATTAAATTGGCCCATTAAATTAAATGGGAGGGGGGCATGGAAGGTGCTCAGGAAAGATATGGGAACTCATTTTAGGGGGGAGCTATGGAACAAGAGAAGCCACAGAAGTGAGAACAAACCAGGGAAGGTAAAACTAGCCTGATGAGATGGAATGTGAAGAACTAGGGATAAGTCTAATGACCTTATATAAAGAAGGCCTTGTATAAATTAAATAATTAATGGATTGGATCAAATAGTTTTTCTATTTCAGTTCAACACATGTCCTAAGGGTTTACTATGTGGCAACCAATGCAATAGTCACTGGTGGTATGAAGGCCACTAAGAAAGGACCTCTATACTCAAGGGAGCCATAGTACAATTGGAAAGAAAGACATAAATAAATGCAATATGGTATAACCAGTGAATAATCTAAAAATGTACACAACTGTTCATATTTCTTAAAGTTTTGTGATTATTTCAGCCTGGGTGAAGGAAAAAAACCAGGTGTCAGCTTATGTATTAGGAATTTCCTCAGCATAAAGATGTGGTATGTACACACAATGGAATATTATTCAGCCAACAAAACGAATGAAACGTGGATAGAGCTAGAGTGTATTACACTAGGCAAAATAAGTCAGAGAAAGACAAATACCATATGACTTCACTCATATGTGGAATTTAAGAAACAAACAGATGAACATATGGGAGCAGGGGAAAAAAGGAAAAAGAGAGAGGGAACAAACCATAAGAGAGTCTTAAAGACAGGAGAACAAACTGAGGGTGGATGGAGGGAGGTGAGGGGGGGTCCCAATGGGTGATGTATATTAGGAGGTCACTTGTTATGATGAGCACTGGATGTTGTATTTAAGTGATAAGTCACTGGATTCTATTCCTGAAACCAATAATGCACTGTATGTTAACTAGAATTTAAACAAAAATTTGAAAAGGAAAAAATATGTGTAACTTAGATTTTAAAAAACGCATTTCCTTGGCATACTGTTATAATTATTTGTCTTCAGAAAAACGGTCAAAGTCTATGTTATCCTCACTGGCTTTCCAGTGCCCAGCATATAATTTTCCCACAAATATTTGTTAAATAAATGAGTGCTGAGCATGTTTTGGTTTAAACAACTGATAACTTTATATTCAGTAGGACTGGTAAGAAGGATATTTTGATTACTAAAGTATCTCCTTAAGTAAAATACAGCAGTTGAGCTGCTTTAATCTAATCTAATCCAATCCCCAACTCTTCTGTCCAGGTTTTAGGAGGAAATCAGCCAACGACAGATAAACCACCAATTCTGATGTAATACCCTTGGAGGAGACAGAAGAATGAAGAACAAATATTGATATGGCAGAGTAAAATGTGTTTATGAAAAGCCTGGAGTCTGGTCACGGACTTGGTGTTGTATTCTTCTTGGTGTTACAAATATTCGTTCAGGGTAATGTTTCAGGATAGAAGTCTACCCTGTCAAGTCAACCGCCTGTTCTATTTTATATTAACCACCACATCACATCATCTGGATTATTCCTGTCCTCCCCACCCCACAAACATGTGAACTAATGAGAGTAGCGATCTCGTATGTCTTGTTTGTAGCTATATCCCTTGAACTTAGAAGAGTATCTAGAACATATTAGCTGTTCAATAAATATTTGTTAAACATATGAATGGACCTGCTCTCAGCCACACCTATTCAAAGGAAAAACATGTCTCTGGGATCAAAGGTGGGACGAGTAGTTGAGAGGAATTAATAAGTCAGAAACAAAAGGACTGGACAACTGGTCGTTTGTGGGGGTTATGGGAGAGGGAGATATAAAGCATTTACCAAAGAGTCTAGTACATGGTCAGAGTTTGTTAAATATTGGCCAATTATAACAACATACAGGTCTGACGCTGTGGAAATAGATCTGGGTAGAGATACAGAGTACTTATCTGAACTGAGGAAGAAGAGGAATGTCAACAATGGGCGGTGAAGAAAGGGCACGCGGAGGGGTAGAAACCCACGAAGGAGCTCAGAAGTAGGAGATGAAGCAGAAAGTGACGTCATCAAAACAAGGGCGTAGAGACGAGTTGTCAGAAGGCTCAAGAGGTCTCAAGAGATTCAAATGCTAAAGAAAGGTCTTTTAGAATGCAAACTGAGGGAAAGTTAACATTTTCCTCCTCCTGTAACAACAACTTAAGTGACGCATTCTGACACTCTTTAATTCAAGGCCTTTTCAGAGGCAGAAAACGCACTTCGCAAAACTGAACCTACCCAACAATTCGAACCGTCGACATCAGAGCTCAAGTCACCCTTGCACTGCTTCCTCAATCCACCCCAGCACCTTCCAGTCCACACCTCTGCCCTCCCTCCGCCGTCGTCTCCCCGCCTCCTGCAGAGCGCGCCCCGCTCCATTTACCTGTCCGGGAACCCCCTGAGAGCGCGTGGGCTCGGGACAGAGGGGCGAAAGTCTGAGCCGGACCGCCGACTGCCCGCTCCCAGAGGAGGCTGGGATCCGACGCCGCCGGCTTCCGCGTAAAGCGCCCCGCCCGCGCGCGGCCTCCTGGGAATGTAAGCGCTCCTCCAATGGGAGTGGGCTGTGGGGCGGGGCCTGCTGCATTCCCGTTCCCTAGCACGTCCCAGCAGCCGCGCTGCATTCTGGGAGTGGTAGTTCCAACTGGCGTATAACCCAGTCTGTCGCCCAGTTGGTAAATTGTCTTAAAGAACATCAAGCGCCGTTCCTCCGGCAAAAGGAAAGAATGCACAAAAGGAAAGGGCCACAGAGAGTCCACCAGCATTGAATCTGCGAGATAAACGAAAAGCGAAGCTTACCCCGCCCTCCCCCTGCTTAGTGTCAGCAGGTAACGTCTCCTGTTACTGCACGAATAAAATATAATTAGTCTCACAAGAATTCTCTACTTTCGCCACGAAATTTCCTAAACTTCTTAGACCCTCAACAATCCTTTCTTCCATTCTTTTGTAGTAATAATAATAATAATAACTCCTCTCCTTTGATCTAAGCTCCCCCGTCCCCTTTTCATTCCTATTCCAGTCTTGCCGACTCAAGACTCTAACTCCACTGATGAACAGTTCTGTCTCATGACTCTTCAGTGGCTCCCTGCTTATTCCCTCTTTATTATCAGCATTTAAAGATGGGCAGAATTCCTCTCACCTCTCACATTCCAAAGTCATCTTTCTCAATCCTACACCCCCCAAACCTGTAACCACACACAAACTTAATCTGTGGTCTTTTTCCCACCTCTCTTTTCCAGTCAAAATTCTCAAATGTGTTGCTAAAACAATAGTCACTTTTCAACAATTACCATACTTCAAACTTGCAGGATTTTACACTGATTATTTCCTCCTTCTTTAAATAATCTCTTAGAATGGACTTCTTTAACAAAATATAACAAATTGGATGGCTTAAGCAACAGAAATTTATTTCTCACAGTTCTGGAGCCTGGGAAGCTTCAGACTGGAATTCCAGTAAGTTGGGTTCTGGTGAGAACCTGCTTGCTGACTTGCGGACTGCTGCCTTCTTGCTGGATCCTCACGTGATGGAGAGACATCAGCTCTCTGACACATCTCTTATAAGGGTACCAATCTCATTCATGAGAGCTCCACCCTGCTGGCCTAATTACCTAAAAAGGAACCACCTCCAACTAGCATCACATTGAGGAGCAGTGATCCAACATATAAATGGGGGTGGTGGTGGATCACATTCACTTAATAGCACCCTCTGTTCTTTTATCTCTAAGATGGTGCACATTCCTGATTCCCCTCCCAGTTCTGTGGCAGCTCATCATTTTCCTTTGAAATGTTCATATTCTATAGTTCTCCATCCTACACTCTTTTTTCACTCTTCACAAGTTTCTTGGGTGATCTTACCATTCCCATTGATTTGGTTGTCATCTGTATGTTGATGATTCCCACATATAGGGAGCCCAGAAAAGACTCCTGTAACCCAGACTGAAATACCTAATGACAAATGAGCATCTCTTTCAGATGCTTAAAAGCTAACATAGTCCTCAGCTGACCTAAGACATTTCTATTCTCCCCTCTCCCATAACCTGTTCCTCCTTCTCCTCTAATCCCATCTCAGTGAACAGCACAACCATGCAATCAGTTCCCCACACCAGAATCCTGGCTATCATATTAAGTGATTTCACTCCCTCAAAGTTCACATCCATACAATCATCAAGCCATATCAATTCTATCTCCTAAATACCTCATTTGTCAAGCTTCAGTTTTCTCATCTTTAAAATAAGGATAATAATAGCACCTGTCTTCATGGGTTGTTGCAATGATTAATGAACAAGAGTGTCATGCAGAGAGTAAGCACTCAAGGACAATAAGTATTTATCAAACAAGCATTGTGTTTGTTATTGGTTCTCCTTCATTTGGTCTTATATAATGATAACTAGCATTTACTTTTATTTAGTTTATATTCAGGGAGATAAATAAAAGGAAAAATTAGAAATGGTGAGAAATTTTGTACAAGTTACTTCTATCCCATTCCTCTGTATTTTTCCAAGCATGACAAAAAGTATAGTACTGGTCATGAGGCACTATACACGTGGTTCTAATCTAGTATGTGCAGGACATACCATTCCTTAGTTATTATTATCAGTTCTAAGTGGATTATAGACAAACTGAAGTACATTAATAGAATCACGACTAAAGTTATCAGAGCACTAGACTTCAGAAATAATATCTCTGTACCTATAGTATCTCCTTCACCAGTTCCCCACCCGCCCCTTCTTGTCACTTGAGATTGCTCTATCTAAAACAAAATCTGATCATTTTGAAATCCTACTTAAAACATTCATTAGCTCCCCATTTTGTAGAGGATAAAGTCTAAGATTGTCAACAGAGAATTAAAGGCAGGCCCTCCATGATCTGGCCTCTCTCTACTCCTCTTTCTTCATATTCTGCTTGTCTCACCTACACACTCTGTGTTAAAGCCTGCTCCTCTATGGTGGCATTCACTCATTCATCCAACCATCCGTTCCTTCCAATAATAAGCACTAAGTGCCTACTATGAGCCGGGCCTGTTGTGTATTCTGGAGATATAGCAGTGAACAAGACAGACAATGTCCTTGCCTACATGGAATTAAAACTTTAGTACCATGCTCCTTCATGCCTCAGTGCCTTTGCACATGCTGCCTCTCCTATCTATATCTTATTCATTCTTGAAGACATATCTCAAATATCACGTCTTCATTTTATTTATTTTTAATGTTTATTTTTGAGAGAGAGAGAGAGAACAAGCGAGCGCAAACGGGGAAGGAGCAGAGAGACAGGGAGACACAGAATCTGAGGCAGGCTCCAGGCTCCGAACTGTCAGCACAGAGCTCGATGTGGGGCTCAAACTCACAGACAGTGAGATCATGACTTGAACTGGAGTTGGATGCTTAACCGACTGAGCCACCCAGGCACCCCTCGTCTTCAGTTAACATCAAAGTATATGCTGCTTCTTTCAGCTTTATCCACCCTCTGCAAAGTTTTGCTTTTCATATTAGTATTAATTTTATTCAGTACCTATTCTTTGTGAGAGAGAATAGTATCTTAGAAAGAGAATGAGTTTTGGAACCAGACAATCCTGAGTTAAGAGCTCTGTGAACTCTAAATGCTGCCTCATTCAGAGATTTTAGGGCTCTATCAAAGCCTCAATTCTTACTCCAGTTTCTCTCATAAAGTGATATCTGTGGCTCCAAAATTTGTATTTGTAGCACAGTCCTTTATATTGGGAAATTAGGGAAGGTCTTTCTCAGGAGGTAACATTTAAGCTGAAACCTGAATGTCAAGAAGGAATTGGCCACAATAAGATAAGAGAGAACAGAAATAAAGCCAGAGTGGCTGGAAGGTAGTGGAAGTGAGAGAAGAGTGGTAGGAGAGGAGATCACATGAGACTTCGTTCTGATCTTTAAATATGTTGAGCTCCTTCCCATTTTATGATCTTTGCACCAGCTCTCTCTGCTTGGGGTTCTATTACATCTTATTTTCTTATGGCCAGAGGCTGTTGCAAGGCTGTGTAAGCCAGGAGAAGGAATTTGGATTTTATTCTAAGTATGATAGAAAATCATTAGAGATGTTCAAGCAGGGCAGTGATATGATCTGAAGGATGGGTTTTTGAAAACTTATCTAACCTTATTTAGCATGCCATTATACTGTCTATCTTGGTAATAAATTAATATCTACAGTTTAAAAAATACGTTGAGTAGTTTTCAAGAAAAATGCTTCTGGATGTGTGTATTAATGTGCATACAGAACCATTTAAATAGGTGGCTTTATAATTTTTAAATTCAGAAATTCTGTTACCATTTCATCAAGTTGCTAAAGAATGGAATCTCTTCTTTATAATCCATGATTTTAGATAGTTTGAGTTTATGGAGTAAAGGTTTCAATTTCCATTTCAATACCTGCAGATGCCAAGCCTAGAATTATAGAACTGATGGTTTAGATAACCTAATCCAGTCTCCTAATTGTACACATGAAAAATCTTCTGGTCTTGACAAAGATTACAGAGCTAATAAATGATGGTGTCTGGATTACAAACCAACTTTCATGTACTAGATGCTCCAGAAATGTCTGTTGGGCTAAAATAAGATACATATATTACACAGAGCTCTAGTGGTATCTGGGAGACCCTGTTTTTACATTCCATTTAACAGGATTGCATCCTGATGTGTTATTTTGTGGTTCACAAATCTAGTAACTGTTGTGTTGGCATCAAAATCATGCCCATTGTTGTGATTTATCATTGATCACCAGTGCTATTTATACTTCTTTTCTCCAGGATATTTGGTCTGGGGCAAATTTTCTTGTTCTATGCTCAAAATAGACCTACCTCCAGTGCCTGTTTGCCTTTGAAATTCACAATCAGCAGAGGGAGCTAACACATTACCAATATCTACAAAATCATTGGCATTTGAGTATGGGACAGTTCATTTTTTCTTTGCAGCTAATTCCAGTCAGTCATCACATATCCTGCTCTGTTTCTCCAACCCATCAGTGGTTCCAACACCAGCTTTCGCAAAGCAGCTCTGAGGTGTCTTTCCCAAACAGCAATGAAATTTCTCATGATATCAAGAATGTGCCATTTATTTACATCTGCAGTAGAACATTGCTTCTAATAATGTACCAAACAATTTCAGTATACAGTTTTTGATGATTTATTACTTCTCAGTCTAATGGCTATACATAGCCATTGTACTAATAGGCAAAAAAAAAAAAAAAACACTGTAGACTTGTTTTAATTTAAACCTCCAGTGTCTGTGTGCAGCTATCAGTAATAGAATGTTCATTTTCTCTCTAATTGCAGGAGCCAGTTCCCAAACAACCTGCTAGATGTCAGTGCATTTTTTAAGTTTTTATTTATTTGAGAGAGAAAGAGAATGAGTGGGGGAGGGGCAGAGAGACAGAGTGGGGACAGAGGATCTGAAGCAGGCTCTGTGCTGACAGCAGAGAGCCCAATGTGGGGCTCAAACCCACGAACTGTGAGATCATGACCTGAACCGAAGTTGGAAGTTTAACCGCTTAACTGACTGAGCCACCCAGACACCCCAGTGCATTTTTGTTAACTTTATGTATACACAGGAAATTTACATATAGAAAGGGGTTTTTCCAACTTCCATATAAGTGAATCTAATTTCTTGCTTCTCCCAGAACTATAAAAAAGGAAAGCTGATGACCCAAATTTCTTTATATGTTTCTTTTTCTCCAGAACAACTTTTTCTGTCAGAGTGTGCCTCTATTGTGGTTTTAGATTATAGAGCTTCAGTAGATGTGCCCCATGAGCACATGTACTCAGATCTGACCTCTCATTTTCAAGAGAATCTTCAGCATTTACTTTAGGTGCTTCACTTTTTAGGTGAAGTGAGATGATATTGTGATAATGCTGGAAGCATTGTTACCAGTCATAAAGAGTTGACATCAACTCTTATCTGGAGAGCAATTTCATTAGCCTTTTCTAAAAACCACTGAACATCCATATATAGAAATATCTGCCATAGTCTGGCAAAATTATTTAAGCATTTTATTTAATAAGTTGGCATATATTGCTCCTCTCATTCTGTTATCAATTTTACCTCCCTTGGCTGTTTCACTTTTATCTTTTCCCTGTTTTCAAGAAACATACAGAATATTCATAAGGAAATTCCAAATTTTGTGACCATTTCACTTTTTGACTTTTGTCCACAAAATTCTAGTTCTGGAGAAATTGGGAGCTCACTAAATTTTCTCTTTAATGACATGACTAACACCAAATGGTGTGTAACAGAAAAGGCCTGCTTCATAGAACACTAACATTCAAAAAAGGACAAGACCAAGGGCAAGCCTGAGGCTTGGTGCAGAACATGGAAGTGCAGCACTGACAAGGCAACTCATTTCCTTAAGTTTTAAAGTTTCTAAAGCAAAGGTGATGTCAAATTACATGAAGGTCTAATTTGAATTATCTTTATAACCAAGTCAAAAATAAGGGATACTAATGACTTTGAGGTAGATACTGCTGCTATCAGATAGCAAGTGATTAGGTTTAAGGCATAAAAAGGATGAAATGGAGGCAAAGAAAACACTGACTTGAAATCATCCTCCTTTAAAATTATGATGGAGGGGTGCCTGGGTGGCTCAGTCGGTTAAGCATCTACCTTCAGCTCAAGTCATGATCTCGTGTTTCGTGAGTTTGAGTCCTGTGTCAGGCTCTGTACTGACAGCTCAGAGCCTGGAGCCTGCTTTGGATTCTGTGTCTCCCTCTTTCTCTGCCCCTTCCCTGCTCTCTCTCTCTCTCTCTGTCTGTCTGTCTCAAAAGTAAATAAATGTTAAAAATTTTTTTAATTGTGATGGAAAATCAAGAACATTTCCAGTTCCAAGTTCGAAGCATAAAATCCAGATATGTCACATCTTTTGGCTTATTTCTCATATGATGTAAAGAATCGACATTCTAATGGAATAGCAAACCACAAACCTACTGTCCCTAGGGAAGAGGCCTGTAACTTAGCATTTGGTTTTTTACACCTTGGCTCATTTCCAGTTCAGGGTTTTGATCCTCATGCTTTAGCATGTAACCAATTATTCATTGGTGGAAGGGGCTGGGGTTGTTTCTCCACACATGAACTGACTTTTGTCATTTTATGATAAGAGAACATTCAGGACATGTAGCTACATCTTTCCTATCTCCAACTCTCCCTTGGTGAGGTTGAAGATGTCCATATAAATTATCCTCACATGTGCAGGGGTAGAAATATATCTCCAAGGCATGATCATATTGCAAGTGCATGATTTCCACCTTGGAACAGACCAAGTATGTTCTCAGGTTTGAGTGTTTGCATCAGCTGTTTACTCAGCATTGAATGCTGAACCTCCAGATTTGTGCACATGTCTTTCTTGTAATTCAGGTCCCAGAGTATGTGGCTCCTCCTCAGATGGACTCTTCATGGCCACTAATCATTAACATTTTTCTGTTTTATTTTCTTTACAAAATATATGATCAAATTAATTTTTCAGTGTTTAGTTCTTTATTGTATGTCTGCCCCATTAAATTTTACTTATAGAAAATATAAATTCCATATAGGAATGAATTTTACTGCTCTTGCCCACCATTGTATTTCCTTAAGGTGACACAGAATGAGTGCTCAATTACAGTTTGTTGAAAGCATGTGTACTAACAAGAAGGGCTAAGACTCCTCTGGTACCAAATAGTATTCCTATGATAAATATATATTACTGCACTTGATCATTATAGTAATGCTGTGAACTATTATTATTGTCAACCTCATTTTCCAGTTAAGGAACCGAGGCTCTAAGCAGCACAGAAACTTAACTGGGGCCAGGGTTTGCCTATGGAGGTCTTGGTTTCCTGACCCCTTGGCTCTTGTGTAAATTTCAGAACCTCTTTAAGAGGGAACACAAGGAGTGGGTGGGTTGTCAGTGTTGATTGCCTATATCAGTCCCTGGTCGGTACACCACCTGTTTGCTTCCCTGCCTCTCCTCCGTTTGCGTTCCTGCCTCCAGGGCTGCAGCACCTAAAAGGGGACGTTTCAGATGATGTTGCCAGGGTGGGGGAAAGTGAGCGAGAAGCGCTCATTTCACAGCAAAAGGATTCGAAGACTGTGAGTAAATTTTAGCGAGGGGCGAAGTAGTTTGAAGTACACTGCCCAGGGACCTCGGCAGAAATGGTCAAGAGCCGCAGAGCGTAGAGCGGGGCCGAGGACACGGTTGGGGGACAGGGATGGGGCAGGACTGGCGTCGCGTCACTGCTGGCGGCAGCTGCTCTGCAAAGGGTGCGCTGAAAGGACAAGGCAGAGCGCCTTCACTGTAATTCTCTTCCCTCCAGAGGTGAGAGGATTCAAGGACCGCTCTCCTTAGTTACAGAACGTGGTGCTCGTCACCCGATTTGAGAAAGTGCCGGAAACGGGCTGAACCGGAGACCTTAGAGCAGCAAGGCGACTTAACCGGTAGCCCAGCTTAGCCTTGGTTTTCCTCCGTCTCTTTTACCGCTCCTGGAAAACACAAAGCAGGGTTTCATCTCCCTCCCCACCGGGTTCACTTGGAGCATTTCTCCAAAAGAACAAGTAGACTGCAGTTAAGAATAGGGGGAAACCACCGCTAGAATCCACCCCTAGAGTCTAATACAGTAAGGCTCAAAGGAGTTGTTTGAAATCACCCCGGAGTTAGAGGCTGTGGAGCCGGAACTGGAACCAGAGTGTTGCCTCCTGAACCCTTGCTCTCCCCAATGTATCTTAAGGATTTTTTTCCTTCCCTCTACAGCCTGCAACTTTTTTTCAAATCTCTGCCTGCACTGGTTCCCTGTAAGGATAAAAACAAAAACTTCAAATAGCTCACATGTTAAGGTAATGGTTTTCACTATGTTTTAGAGTATTTGAAACCTGTGAATACATTATGTAACACAAAATCAAGGTATATGTATGTTATATATTATATATGTTATAGTATATATAATTTGTCTACCTTATTCACCTCTGGAAAATAATTCCATAGTGTTTTAGAAGCTCTGTTAAAAAAAGTGGCTAGAATTCATTCACACATCTTGTGGCTCACAGGAACACTCTCAACTCTACATTGAAGGTAATTGGTACATCTTCACACAGCCCTGCAGACCATTAACTTTGTTGAGAGAGAAATGCTTTTTGTGATAAGACTAAATTTCTAAGTATAACGGCAAGTCATATGGAAATTTAAGAAGATTGAGGAGCACCTGGGGGGCTCAGTTGGTTGAGTCCCACTCTTGATTTCACCTCAGATCATAATCTCAGGGTGGTGGGATCAAGCCTTGTGTTGGGCTTCCTGCTGAGCTTGGAGCCTGCTTGAGATTCTCCCTCTCCCCCTCTGCCCCTCTCTTCCACTTGCGTGCTCTCTCTCTCTCTCTCTCTCAAATAATTTTTTTAATTTAAGAAGATTGAAGCAACATACACACTAATGGCTTCTATTTAGTAAGCCTTTATTTTGTTTGTTTTTTGTTTTTATTTTTTAATTTAAATCCAAGTTAGTTACCATATAGTGTAATAATTTCAGGGGTAGAATTTAGTAATTCATCAGTTACATACACATACAGCACACAGTGTTAATCCCAAGTGCCCTCCCTAATGCCCATCACCCATTTAGCCTATCCCCCCACCCAAAATCTCTCCAGCAGCACTGTTTGTTCTCTGTATGTAAGATTCTCTTCTGGTTTGCCTCCCTCTCTCTTTTTATATATTTTTGCTTCTCGTACCCCTATGTTCATCTGTTGTGTTTCTTAAATTCTACATGAGTGAAATCATATATTTGTCTTTCTCTGACTTATTTTGCTTAGCATAATACCCTCTAGTTCCATCCATGTTATTGCAGATAACAAGATTTCATTCTTGTTATAGCTGAGTAATATTCCATTGTGTGTGTGTGTATATATATATATATATATATATATATATATCTTCTTTATCCATCCGTCAGTCGATGGACATTTGGGCTCTTTCCATAATTTTGCTATTGTGGATAATGTTGGTATAAACATAGGGGTGCATGTGCCCCTTCAAATGAGCATTTTTGTATCCATTGGGTAAACACCTAGTAGTGCAATTTCTGAGTCATAGGGTAGTTCTATTTTTAATTTTTTGAGGAACCTCCATATTGTTTTCCAGAGTGTTTGCACCAGTTTGTATTCTCACCAGCAGTGCAAAAGTGTTCCCCTTTCTCTGCATCCTTGCCAACATCTGTTGTTTCCTCACTTGTTAATTTTAGCCATTCTGACACATGTGAGGAGCTATGTCATTGTGGTTTTGATTTGTGCTTCCCTGATGATGAGTGATGTTGGGCATTTTTCATGTGTCTGTTAACCACCTGGATGTCTTCTTTGGAAAAGTGTCTATTCATGTCTTCTGCCCATTTCTTCACTGTATTATTTGGTCTTTGGGTGTTGAGTTTGATAAGTTCTTTATAGATTTTGGAGACTAACCCTTTATTTCATATGTCATTTGCAAATATCTTCTCCCAACTAAAGGTTGGTTGCCTTTTAATTTTGCTGATTGTTTCCTTCACTGTATAGAAAGTTTTATCTTGATGAGGTCCCAATAGTTCATTTTTGCTTTTGTTTCTGTTGCCTCCAGAGACATGTCAAGTAAGAAGTTTCTGCGGCCAAAGGCAAAGAAGTTATTGCCTGTTTTCTCCTCTAGGATTTTGATGGTTTCCTGTCTTATATTTAGGTCTTTCATCCATTTTGAGTTTATTTTTGTGTACGATGTAAGAAAGTGGTCCAGTTTCATTCTTCATGTCGCTGTCCAGCTTTCCCAACACCTCTTGCTAAAGATACTTTTTTCCATTGGATATTTTTTCCTTGCTTTGTCAAAGATTTGTGAATCCATTTCTGGGTTCTCTATTCTATTCCATTGAGCTATGGGTCTGTTTTATTTTTTTTAATTTATTTATTTTTGAGAGAGAAACACACAGAGTGTGAGTGAGGGAGGGTCAGAGAGAGAGGGAGACACAGAATCTGAAGCAGACTCCAGGCTCTGAGCTCTGAGCTGTCAGCACAGACCCTGACGCGGAGCTTGAACTCACAAACTGAGATCATGACCTGAGCCGAAGTTGGCCACTTAACCAACTGAGCCACCCAGACTATGGGTCTGTTTTCGTGTGAGTATCATACTGTCTTGATCATTATACCTTTGTAATGCAGCTTAAAGTATGGAATTGTGATGCCTCCAGCTTTGGTTTTCTTTTTCAACATCACTTTGGCTATTCAGGTTATTTTCTGGTTCCATATAAATTTTAGAATTCTTTGTTCTAGCTCTGTGAAGAATGCTCTTGTTATTTTGATAGGGATTACATTGAATTGTAGATTGTTTTGGATAATATCTACATTTTTACGATATTTGTTCTTCCAATCCATGAGTATGGAATGTTTTTCCATTTGTTTGTATCTTCTTCAATTTCTTTCATAAGCTTTCTATAGTTTTCAATGTATAGATCTTTTACCTCTTTGGTTAGGTTTGTACCTAGGTATTTTATGGTTTTTGGTGCAATTGAAAATGGGATCAATCCCTTGATTTCTCTTTCTACTACTTCATTTTTGGTGTATAGAATTGCAACCAATTTGCGTACATGGATTTTATATCCTGTGACATTGCTGAATCCATGTATCAGTTCTAGCAGTTTTTTGGGGTGGATTTTCGGGTTTTCCATGTAGAATATCAATTCATCTGTGAAGAGTGAAAGTTTGACTTCCTCGTTGCCAATTCGTATGCCTTTTATTTCATTTTGTTGTCTGAGAGTGGACATCCCTGTCATGTTCCTGACCTTAGGGGGAAAGCTGTCAGTTTTTCTCTATTGAGGATGATATTAGCTGTGCACTTTTCATATATGGCTTTTATGATGTTAAGGAAGGTTCTTCTATCCCGACTTTCTTGAGGGTCTTTATTGAGAAAGGATGCTGTATTTTGTCAAATGCTTTTTCTGCATCTATTGAGAGGATCATGTGGTTCTTCTCCTTTCTCTTATTAATGTGATGTATCACATTGATTGATTTGTGAATATTGAGCCAGCCCTGCAGCCCAGGAATGAATACCACTTGATTTTGGTGAATAATTCTTAATGTATTGTTGGATCTGCTTGGCTAGTATCTTGTTTAGAATTTTTGCGTCCATGTTCATCAGAGAAATTGGTCTGTAATTCTCCTTTTTAGTGGGGTTTTTGTCTGATTTTGGAATCAAGGTAATTCTGGCCTCATTGAATTAGTTTGGATGTTTTCCTTTCATTTCTTTTTTTTTTGGAATAGCTTCAAAATGATAAGTGTTAACTCTTGTTTAAGTATTTGGTAGAATTCCCCTGGAAAGCCATCTGGCCCTGGACTCTTGTTTATTGGGAGATTTTTGATTACTGATTCAATTTCTTTACTGGTTATGGGTATGTTCAAATTTTGAATCCTACTGAAGACCATGAACTGGGAGACTAAAAACAAGGATAAAACCATGTGTTCACAATCTAGGCAGAGGTGTAAAATAGACAAATACATATGCATGGTACAATAATAATTGATATGGGAGATATTTTATGAACAAAGTAGGTACAAGAAGGAAAGAAAACACATTAACATTTTATTTGTTGAACATAAGTTATTGAGTTCTTGCTATATCTAAAATACTAATGCTACACAAAACACAGTGCCTGCCCTCTTGGGGATTGCATTTTTTGAGCTCCTACTAAGTGTCAGGCAATCTTTCTTACATTGTTTATTTTTAAATATACATTGTTTCAGTTTATATTCCAATAAATCTGGGTATTATAATTTTGAAGTCTACCTCTTCAAATTTCAGTAATAACTAGAATTTTTAAAACAATCCATGGACATCTCCTTATGAAGATATATAAAAGGACATGGTGAAAAGTGATGATAAAATTTAGGTTAAAAGAAGTTAAATACTTTGTTAAAAGTTTGTAGCAAAGCTGAAATTCAAATCCAATGTCTATTTTGATTCCAGTGTCCCCTATATACCTTTATACAATGCAGCTTCCTCTGGGGCCAATCCCAAACTGACTTCACAATCAAACTGCATTTTAAGAGATCAGTGGGACAAAAGGGCAATAGAGAAAAAGATTATTGCTTATGTAATAAATCCCACAGAAGGAACCTATTTTTCAGTCATTAAGGTAGCACGATTCAGTTATCCAGACATAATGAGAGAGTTCTTCATACAATTTTAGCCTGTCAAATTAGAAAGGCCAACATTTATGAATATTTTTTTGAAGTTATCACCATGACTTTTATTTTTACCTCCTGCAATTAAATAGAGCACTTCAGTTCAATAAACTTTTACTGAGGCATCATGTACCAAGAAGTATGCTAAATACTGGAAATACATGTTCTCAAGGAATTCAAATAATATACGTAACTGATTCATTAAAATACATGCAAGTGTAAAAGTCATCATGTCCTGGATTTTCTAACAATTCTGGTTTTAATACAATTCATATGACTTCACCTTTGTGACAGCATCTGTAAAATTATGAGGTTGTTTTATATTTTATGATCTTGCAATATTGAAATCTATCAAAAATTTGCTTTAAGTGATTAATTTTGTCTTTCAAATGTTGCTGAATTCTATTGTTTGGTACTTGATACTGAGGAATAACACTGTTATCATTTGCTTTCTCTTAGTTGGCAGGTGCTGGCATTGATAACAGGTAGAAATTGTACCACATTTGTATTGCCCAAGGAAGGCCGTACCCTAGGAAACTCTCTTCATTATATGATCATGTCGAAATGAATATAAATATCCATTCACCAAGTGTTTGGAGATTTCTTCCCAGAATCACCGGACTAAAACGTTGATTCCTTAAAATCAATAATATATATTGGGCTATATAAGAATCACTTGAGGGTGTCAGCTGTTAATATAGATTCCTGACCTACGAAGTCACATTTCTTTTTTATTTTAGAGAGAGAGAAAGAGTATGCACTCATGAGCTGGGGAGAGAAGCAGAGAGGCAAAGGGTGGGGGGGAGAGAGAGAGAGAGAGAGAGAGAATCTTAAGCAGGCTCCATGCTTATTGTGGGGCTTGGCATGGGGCTCGATGCAGGGCTCAATCTCCCAAACCATGAGATCATGACCTGAGCTGAAATCAAGAGTCAGACATTTAACCAACTGAGCCACTCAGGCACCCCAATGAAGTCACATTTTGAAGGGTGGAAGAAGAGGATCTGTATTTGTAGCAAGGGACCTAAATGATACTGATAAGCTTAGAAAATACTGGAAAAGACTGTGAAAAAGTATTTAATCCCCCAATCTCAAATTAGGATCAGATTTAATCCTAAACTAGGATCTGATTTTTCAATCTATAGTAGTGCCTACCAGAGTTAACAACATAAGCTGTCAGAAAGTTATTTTTTCATTCTGTACTTTCAAGTCCATTTACTACCCCTAGCAACTGGTACCCTATAATTCTGGGCTTCATGACTCTAGGATATACTGCTATCAAGGCCTAATTTCAGTTGCCAGTTTGTAAAACCAATGCAAATGGAATCTGTCACTAGACAGAGACCATAAGCCTCATTGTTTTCAAACATTATTCAAAGCTTACTTTCATTTGATGAGTCATACAAGTTTTTTTTAGTTATACAAGTAATGCATGATCATGCAAGTAAGTAATAAGGAAAATATAAAAATCAGCTTTAATCCTACCATTTAGGATATATATCTCACAAGACTTTATATATACATGTATAGATGTGTATATATATACATGTATGTATGTGTATAGAATTACTTTAAATGTTTTCTGACTGCTTATAATTTATGAGGCTGTATAGGAAATTCATTATACCATGGAAAAGATCACCAGTAAATTGATCACTTATAAAATTATTTCTCCTCAAAAATCCCTCCCTGCTTAGCAATAGCCTCTATACCCTCCATCACATCATTGGTCCTTTGTTGACTACTGAATGCTTACAATGTGAAAATTACAAATTAATTGCAAGGTAAAATTATAAATCTTGCAAAAGATAACAGGATTTCATAAAATTGAAAATGGTGTTGGATACCTGCTTTAACAGGCCACAGCCACCAATATGTGACTTAGATAACTTAAAAATTGAAGTGAAGAAAATCTACATGGATGATGAGTGATAAGGATTTTGATATCAAATTGATGAGGGATCTTTAGAAGAAGTGATGAACTGTTCAAATATTTTGGCCAAAGTTATCCTTTTTATGCTAGGAGAATAAAAAGTGTGAAGGATACTGTATCATGGTAATTCTTTTATTGGAGCAATGCCCCAAATCCCCCAGTTAGTTCATTCTTTTCCATTTTAAAAACTAGTGCATAACTGCAGTTAAAACCTAAAGTCTTTTAAGTATGGGATTAGCAAGCATATTATCACAATTTTTGGCCTATTTTTGTAGGTGAACTGCTATGGGAACCTTGTTTTTTCCATTTGTGATGAAATGTTCTTCCCCTTTTAGGTCAATTCTCTTCAGGTATCATTTTAAGTACTAGCCGTCCTTAGATAATGAGGACTTCCTGTGTATAAGTGTGCATTGTATTGTTTTTGTTTTATTGAGATATAAGTGACATATAATATTATATTAGTTCCGGGATACAGCATAATGATTTGATATTTGTATATATTATGAAATGATCACCACAATAAGTCTAGTTAACATCTATCACCACATATAGTTAAATTTTTTTTTCTTGTGATGAGAACTTTTAAAATGTACTCTCTCAGCAACATTCAAATATACAATACAGTATTATTAGCTATGGTCACCATGCTATACATTACATCACTAGGACTTATTTAACTGGAAGTTTGTACTTTTTGAATACAGTCACCTATTCAGCCTACCCATATCCCCCACCTCCATCAACTACCAATCTGTTCTCTGTATCTCTGAGTTTCTTTGTTTATTTCTTTGATTTTTTTTTTAAACCTTATAGTTTATTGTCAGGTTGGATTCCATATAACACCCAGTGCTCTTCCCCACAAGTGACCTCCACCAAGACCATCACCCCCCCATTACCTTTCCCCCTTCCCCTTCCCCCGTCAGTTTGTTTTCACTATTCAAGAGTCTCTTGTGTTTTGTCTCCCTCCCTCTCCCTAACTCTTTTTCTCCTTCCCCTCGACATGGTCCTCTCTTGGGTTTCTCCTGTTAGACCTATGAGTGCAAACATATGGTATCTATCCTTCTCCGCCTGACTTATTTTGCTTAGCATAACACCCTCGAGGTCCATCCATGTTGCTACGAATCGCCAGATTTCATTCTTTCCCATTGCCATGTAGTATTCCATTGTATAGATGAACCACATCTTCCTAATCCATTCATCAGTTGATGGACATTTAGGCTCTTTCCATAATTTAGCTCTTGTTGAAAGTGCCGCTATGAACATTGGGGTACAAGTGCCCCTATGCATCAGCACTTCTGTATCCCTTGGGTAAATCCCCAGCAGTGCTATTGCTGGG
>CM053579.1:261795-317963 GCA_028646485.1 Cryptoprocta ferox
AGGAGGAAAAAGAGTTAGGGAGAGGGAGGGAGACAAAACACGAGAGACTCTTGAATCCTGAAAACAAACTGAGGGGGGAAGGGGAAGGGGGAAAGGTAAAGGGGGGTGATGGTCTTGGTGGAGGTCACTTGTGGGGAAGAGCACTGGGTGTTATATGGAAACCAACCTGACAATAAACTATAAAGTTTAAAAAAAAAAAGAGAGAGAAATACAAGCCAATATCCCTGATGAACATAGATGTAAAACTCTCAATGAAATGCTAGCAAACTGTATCCAGCAATACATTAAAAAAGTCATTCACCATGATCAAGTGTGATTTATTTCTGAGTTGCAAGGGTGGATCAATATTCACAAATCAATCAACATGATACATGACATCAGTAAAAGAAAAGATAAGAACCATATGATCCTTTTAATTGATGCAGCAAAAACATTTGACAAAGTACAACATCCATTCTTTTTTAAAAATTTAGATTCAAGTTAGTTAACATATAGTGTAGTATTGATTTTGGGAGTAGAATTTAGTGATTCATCACTTACATATAACACCCAGTGCTCATCCCAACAAGTACCCTCCTTAATGCCCATCACCATTTAGCCTATCCTCCCAGTCCCCAGAAACCCTCAGTTTGTTTTCTGTATCTAAGAGTCTCTTATAGTTTGCCTCCCTCTCTCTTTCTATCTTATTTTATTTTTCCTTCCATTCCCCTATTTTTATCTGTTTTGTTTCATAAACTCCACATATGAGTGAAATCATGATATTTGTCCTTCTCTGACTGACTTATTTCACTTAGCATAATACACTCTAGTTCCATTCACATCATTGCAAATGGCAAGATTTCATTTTTTGATGGTTGAGTAATATTCCATTGTGTATATATATATATATATATATATATATATATATACCACATCTTCTTTATCCATTCATCAGTTGATGGACATTTGGGCTCTTTCCATAATTTGGTTATCATTGATAGTGCTGCTATACACTTTGGGGTGCACATGCCCCTTCAAATCAGCACTCCTGTATCCTTTGGGTAAACACCTAGTAGCATTTTTCACAGAGCTAGAACAAACAATCCTAAAATTTTTATGGAACCAAAAAAGACCCTGAATAGCCAAAGCAACCTTAAAAAAGAAAAACAAAGCTGGAGGCATCACAGTTCTGGACTTCAAGTTATATTACAAAACTAGTGATCAAAACGGTATAGTACTAGCACAAAAATAGACACACAGATCCATGAAACAGAATAGAAAGCCCCAGAAATAAACCCACAATTATATGGTCAATTAATCTTTGACAAAACAGGAAAGAATATTCAATGGAAAAAAGACAGTCTCTTCAACCAATGGTGTTGGGAGAACTGGACAGCAACAGGCAAAAGAATGATACTTGACCACTTTCCTACACCATACACAAAAAATAATGGATTAGAGACCTAACTATGAAACTTGAAACCATAAAAATCCTAGAAGTGAACAGAGGCTGTAACTTCTGTGATATGACCACAGCAACTTCTTTCTAGATAAGTCTCCTGAGGCAAGGGAAACAAAATAAAAAATAAAGTATTGTGACTACATCAAACTGAAGGTTGATGGAAATTGGGGGAAGGGGGGAAAGTGGGTGATGGGCATTGAGGAGGGCATTTGTTGGGATGAACACTGGGTGTTGTATGTAAGCCAATTTGACAATAAATTATATTAAAAAATAAATAAGTAAAAAGCTTCTGCAGAAGGAAGGAAACAACAAAACTAAAAGGCAACTTACAGAATGGAAGAAGATATTTGCAAATAATATATATGATAAAGGGCTAGTATCCAAAATATATAAATAACTTATAGAACTCAACACTCAAAAATGAATAATCCAATTAAAAATGGGCAGAAGACATGAATAGATATATTTCCAACAAAGACATACAGATGACCAACAGACACATGAAAAGATGTCCATCATCACTTATCATCAGGGAAATGCAAATCAAAACTACAATGAGATATCACCTCACACCTGTCAGAATAGCTAACATCAACAACACAAGCAAAAACAGGTGATTGTGAAAATGTTGAAAAAGGGGGAACCCTCATGTGTTGTTGGTTGGAATGCAATCTGGTGCAGCCACTGTGGAAAACAGTATGGAAGTTCCTCAAAAAATTAAAAATAGAACTACATTATGATCCAGCAATCACACTGCTGGGTGTTTACACAAAAATACAAGAATACTAATTCAAAGGGATATGTGTAGCCCTACTTTTATAACAGCATTGTTTAATAAGCAGCCCAAGTGCCCATCAACAGATGAATGGATAAAGAAGACATGATATATATATATACATACATATATACACACACACATAATGGAAGATTATTCAGCCATAAAAAAGAATGAAATCTTGCCATTTGCAACAACATGGATAGAACTAGACAGCATAATGCTAAGTGAAATATGTCAGTCAGAGAAAGACAAATACCACATGATTTCACTCATATGTGGAATTTAGGAAACAAATAAAGGATCGAAGCCGGGGGTAACAGAGAGAAAAAGAAGAAACAGACTCTTATTTATAGAGAACAACCTGATGTTTACCAGAGGGCAGGTGAGTGGGGGAATGGGTGAAATAGATGATAGGGATTAAGGAGTGCTCTTGTCATATTGAACAGAGTGATGTATGGAAATGTTGAATTACTATTTTATATACCTGAAACTAATATAACACTGTATGTTAACTAATGGAATCAAAACAAAAAGTTAAATAAAAAAATAAAGTGTAAAATTAAAAAAAGAAATATTTCCACACAAATATGGTCAAATGATTTTTGGCCAAGGTGCAAAAGCAATTCAATTTAGTAAAGATAGTTTTTTCAACAAATGGTGTTTCAAAAATTGGACATCAATACACAAACAAAATAAAACATCCTCAATCTTAACCTTCCACCTTATACAAAAATTGTCTCATAATGGATCATAGATGTTAATGTACAATGTACTTTAATGTACAAAACTATACTCTCTTATAATACCATTTGAATTTTAAAAAGCAGAAAAAGGATGGTTGTATATGTCCATATATACTTATGAATAAGTTAAATACTTCTGAAGAAATACACTTGAGACAATTAACAGGTTTCTCATGGGTAGGAGGAGAGACACTGGAGAACTTTATTTTATGTTTTTTGCCTTTCTGGTATATTTCCTTAAAAATCAACACATACATCCTTTACTTTTATAACAAAAAAGAAATTTTAATACATATTAGCAATACCAAGCACTGACAAGTATATGGGAAAATCTCATACATTACTAGAAGGAACAACAAAGTGAGAGTCACTCTGGAAGATGGTTTGACAATTTTCTGTAAAGTCAAACATAGACTTACCATATGACCCAACAATCTCACTCCTGAGTTTCTGCCCCAGAGAAATGAAAACTTATGTCTAAGCAGCAGTGTTTATATCAGTTGTATTTATAATAGCCCAAAACTGGAAGGAATCCAAATGTCATTCCATGAGTGAATACAGGAACAAACTCTAGTATACCCATACAACAGAATACTACTCAGAATAAAAAGAACAGACTATTGACATACAGAACAATTTGGATGACTCTCAAAGACATGATGCTGCATGAAAGAAGCCAGTCTCAAAGGGCTACATATTTCATTATTTCATTTATATTGCGTTCTGAAAAAGAGAAGACTATAAGGGATGGACAACAGATTGTCAGGGTTTATGGGTGGAGGGAGAGATGACTATAAAGTGGTAGAATGAGGTAGTTATTTTTGGCTATTGAAATTGTCCTGTGCCCAGATTGTGATGGTGACTTACATGTATCTATACAAATGTTAAAATTCATAGAACTGTACAGCAAAATAGAAAAAAGTACATTTTTGCATGATTACTTACAAATAATATTTAAAATATGTTGACAGGTTAATATGTGTTTTAAATGTTAAATGTTTGGAAGTCTGCTGCTTTTTTTCTATACCAGAAATGAAAATTCAAATGTTTCCAGAGACCAAATAGGTAAAATACATTTATGAAATTGAAGTTGTTCATGTATAAGAAAAATAGGGAATGATATGGACTGTGTTTGAATTATACAGTGTGTGCCCCAACTGAAGACATTCAAATCCAATTAAGAACCAAACTGCACATGCACACATACACATATGCACATTTTAAAAATTATTTATTTATTTTTTGAAAGAGAGACAGAGCGTGAGCCAGGGAGTGGCAGAGAGAGAGGGAGACACAGAATCTGAAGCAGGATCCAGGCTCTGAGCTGTCAGCACAGAGCCTGAAGCAGGGCTCAAACTCACGAATGGTGAGATCATGACCTGAGCTGAAGTCGGATGTTTAACCAACTGAATCACCCAGGCGCCCCCCACACATACACACATTTCTCACACACACACACACACACACATCCCTCTGGGACCCCCTGCTCTGTATGTTGTTTTTAGATGACTTCATGTAATCTTAGAACTTCAATCACCATCTGAATAACTTTTCTTTTAATATCTGCCACCCAGATCTACTTTCAGTTCCAAATCTATTATCTTCACATGACTTTTGAATATCTTCAACTGTATCAGTTTTGGGAAACTGTATCGGTTTCCCACTGATACTTTAAAACTTAACATGTTCAAAAAATGAGGTCATAATTTTGTTTTTCACTCAAAAACTTGTTTTCAAGGTTTTCACTATTTGTGAAATCCTTTTCACTATTTGTCTCCCTGGCATAGTTTGAGATAGCAGTCTGTACTTTTCTTTCTTAACACTTATCATGGTTTTGAACTACATTTTTTGTTTTATTTTGTTTATATTCTGTTTCCCCCACCAGATTGTGACATACATGTGGATAAGAACTAAATCTGTTTAGCTTACCACCCTATTTCCATAACTCAGTACATAGTAGGCATCAATAACTTTTTGTTGAATGAACAAATGGTACCATCATCTATCCAATCACTCAAGCCAAAAACTCAAGAGTCACCTTTCCTCACTTGTCATGTTTTCTCTCATCAATGAGTCATCTACTCATACAGTTTAACTTCTCACCAGCTCATATCTCTGTCTCCAGTGCTTCTGCCTTAATCTCACTTAATTTCTTAAAATATACAAACGTAGTTTTCTTTTAAAGGTCTATTTTCATTATATAAAATTTCTTTTTTATTTCTTTTTATTTTTTAACTTTTATGTTTTTACTTAACATACAGTGTTATATTAGTTTCAGGTGTACAATTTAGTGATTCACCACTTCCATACATCACTCTATGCTCATCACAAGTGGACTCCCTAATCCCCATCACGTATTTCACCTGTCCCCTGCACCTCCCTTCTAGTGACCATCAGTTTATTTTCTATAGTTAAGAGTATGTTTCTTGGTTTGTATCTTTCTCCCCCCCCCCCATTTGCTCATTTTGTTTCTTAAATTCCACCTATGAGTGAAATCATATGGTATTTGTCTTTCTCTGACTTATTTTGCTTAGAATAATACTCTCTAGCTCCATCCATGTTGTTGCAAATGGCAAGATTTCATTCCTTTTAATGGCTGAATAATCTCCCATTGTATATATGTATACCACAGTCAGTGGACACTTGGGCACTTGGGTCACTTCCATATTTCAGCTATTGTAAATAATGCTGCTGTAACCATAGAGATGTCTCCTGAGGCAAGGGAAACAAAACCAAAATAAACTATTGGGACTTCATTAAAATAAAAACTTCTGCACAGTGAAGGAAACAACCAATAAAACTAAAAGGCAATCTACAGAAAGGTAGAAATATTTGCAAATGACATATCTGATAAAGGGCTAGTATCCAAAATATATAAAGAACTTACAAAACTCAACACCCCAAAAATGAATAAACCAAAGTAGAAATGAGCAGAAGACATAAACAGAGATTTTCCCAAAGAAGATATCCAGATTGTCAACAGATACACGAAAAAATGCTCATCACTCATCATCAAGGAAATACAAATCAAAACTACAATGAGATGTCACCTTACACCTGTAAGTAAAATTAACAAGAAACAACACTTGTTGACGAGGAAGCAGAGAAAGAGGAATCCTCTTCCACTATTGGTGGGAATACAAACTGGTGCAGCCACTGTGAAAAACAGTATGGCTATTCCTATAATAGCTAAAAATAGAACTACTTTATGATCCAGCAATCACCCTATAGGGTATTTACCCAAAGAACACAAAATCATTATATAAAATTTCTGAAAAGGGGTACCCTAAGTCATTTCTGCTATCATGGTAGCTTTGGTCACAGTATATTTTGACATGGAATTTAAAATTCCCATTGCCTTTACAGCTTACCATACAGTTTCCTACCTAACTGTTTTTATTTTGATGAGTAATAAAGACCATCATTACCAAATACCTGTTATGTGGCAGGCAACAATATTTTGAGGTAAGTTTTTATTGTTATCATTACCCTAATTTTACAAATGGGGAACTGAGGCTTATAGAGGTTAAGTGACTCCCCTAAAGCCATACAGCTAGTAAATGACAAGCACAGGATTCAAACACAAATTTGTCTATCAGAGTTCTGTTTTGTGGGGGTTTTTACTTCACTATTATTACCTCCAGTCATTAGCAAGTATATTGTCCTTGACCACATGTGACTAGCTCTTCATAATTTCTGAAGTACTTCACATATTATCTCATTGAATCCTATTTCAATGTTCTGGGAATCTGAAACTTGGAGAGAAGTCCCTTACCAAAGTCACAGAGTAAGCTGGTGGAATCCAAGGCTTCTGACTCTCAGTCCATAACTCTTTCCATTATATCATGCTGTCTTTGTAAGTACTCTCAGGCACGAATCTCTTTTCTTTCTCATGTTCTTCATAGCACTTAGCACAGGGTTGAGCACAAAGTAGCTGCTTGCTGTGTTTCTTGGTATTATAAATTGACTTAAAATGGTCAGGTTTTTATAAATACAGCTTCCTGACAACATGAGTGATAATATCTATTCCTTTAGTTTTTCAGAAAACAGAAGTTTTCCTGAATTAATTTCTCAGTAGGTACATGGGCAACCCTTAATTCTCATTTTCAAATCTTTAACACCTTAACACTCTCTACAGTCTTCTAAGCAGGATCAAATTATCTTATTTTATGACTCTTTTTTCTAGTCCTCAACTTAAATACGAGTTCAGAGAAATAGCAAAGAACTTTTCTACATACCTAAGAACTATTACTATTGTCCTTCTTTACAATATTCTTATGTTCAAATACACAGTGAATTAAAGATGGTTCTTGTCCCAACTATTAATATGTCATGTGGGGACTTTCTTTTAGTCTGTGGAACTAACGCAGCCATTGTTGCTACCAATCAGGCAACCCTGTGCAGTTTTTTTCTGGGGAAGGATCCAGTCTTGGGTGAAAGGGTATGGTGACAATGAGTCAGGAGCTTAAAGTGGCCCACTCTGCTGCCAGCATTGCTGCAGAATCTCTTGGTGGAAAGCCCAGATCTTTTCCAGTAAACTGCTCAAAATGTTTGATTCCATTTTTTTATTTGGTTGCCAATTTATTAAGTAGTTAACCTTGGAATGCATCTATCCAGCATTTAATTAATTAAAGCCAGTTTGAAATACCTTTAGAAACCTTACTAATTTCAATACACCAAACTGGCACATTTATAAGCATCTATCAATTGCTAAAATACTAAATCATCTTCACTAAGATGCTCTTGTTGCCAGCAGAGCATTAATCAACTCAAGAGCTAATTGTTAAGCTGAAAGAGTAAAAGCAATCCAACACATCTTCTCCCTCTCCTTACAGTTTGGGAGAAGGAGAAAAGTGGTGAGAATTATAGCTTCATGGAATTTCAGAGCTTGAAGTGTCTTCAAAGATTATTTAATTTATCTTCCTTGTTGTAAAATGGAGAAAGTGAAACAGAACATTGAGTTAGTAGCAAACTCAGGATTAGATCTCATGGCTCTAATGCATAAGTATTCTTAATTTCCAGAGTACTCTTTATTATGGAAAATGATTCTAACTTACTAATCACCCACTCTATACTTCCACATAGAATACTGTGAGAAGAGTGTAATGATACTAAATAGTAATTGTGCATCTCATAGAAAATTGATGACCACATTGTTGTTTTATTCTCTATCATATTGGTGCAGAAACACAGAACATAAGTTTTGAAGGTATAATTCTAAAGTCATTACTTTCTATTAAAATGAAAATAGTCATTTCCTCATCACCTTTATTCCCCATTACATCCTTGACATCTAGGGTATCAGGCCACAGTGGTACCTATAGCCAGTGAATTATAAACAGTGGTTTAGACAAAAAAAACCATTTCTATTTGACATTGAACTTCAGGACATGCATTTGTGGAAACACTACCTCATTAATATTATGCTAAGCCAAACAGGATGATAATTTCCATCCTATAAATCCATACCAGTTGAATGCATGGCTCTGCCTGTGATAACATCAGCAGAAAAATAAGTCAACTATCTGTAGATGCTGGGAAACCAACTCCCCCACAACATATAAACAATCTATGAGAGAAAAAGAGAGAAAGGGGATTGGGTTAAAAGTAACCCTGGACCAAGCACAGTACTATGTCAGTGGTGCTCAAACTGGAGTGTGTATAAAACCCACCTAAGAAAATTGCTAAAAATAGTGTGAATGTAGATAGATGTAGCAGTGGTTCCCAAACCTGGCTATGTGTGTGGTAGTTACACATCTGTATACAATTATCAGAATTATTTAAAGTGGGTGAATTTTATTATATATAAATGATAACCTTATAAAAATTATAAGCTATTAGGTCATTTTGTGGAGGGGAAACAGTCTTGTCCTCAAATGTATACAGTCACAAAAGTAAACCCATTGAAATTTTATTACAATAAGCAAATGGTAGCGATGTTAATATTAACCTGAGGAAATACTAGGGACAAATATCTAAAAGAGAAGAACCAATGAGCTTCTTTCAAAATGAGATCATTTTATATTTTAAGAAGCCAATTGGAATCACAATTGGTTATTACCTTATTTCTATAGCTATAAGAAATGAGCTAAGACTTAATACATTGGTCAATGACTATACAGACCACATCAGGAAAGACTGATAACGGAAGCCTAGACACACTCATTAACATAAGGCAAGTACTAAATAGCAGAATCAGTGCACATGACCCAAGAAATTTCAGTCAGTCAGTTGAACAGAGCATGATATCGGGAAAGTGTTCACAAGCTATAGAAATCAGCCTAAGTATACAGTAAATTTCTTGGGAGAGTTTGGCAACAAGAGAGTGACAACCATTGGATTGAAGTTAAAGTTATGACTCTATTACTATAGATGAGAAGTGTGTGAATACCAGAAAGATTTCAATATAAAGTACAAGCACAGGGTTGGAACAAGACACAGACTGTCAAGGGATCTGTAATTCAAGTTGATAGCTTGGTCACATAAGAAGCTGACATGGGGAGCTGTTAAGAGGATCTATTGAGATTATATTTTGATAGGAAATCCCAGGAATATATGAATCCTGACTTATCCCAACTCTCCCTCATTTCTATGAGGTCTCTGAGGTAGCTATAGCCACAAAAAAGACAAAGAAAACAAACAAAAATGCTTTATTGTTAACTGAGAACTTGGAACCTAATATTAAATAAAAACTCTAGTAGGCTGGCTGAGTCACATAGAAAAATCTCTGTCTCTGTCTTTCTCCCTCCTCTCTCTCTCCACCTCCCTCACTCTCTTTTAGCCTAAAGACTTAAGTGGCTTCCTTCCAAGCCCAAACCTGAACCTCTGATATTACCTTCCAGTAACATGAAAGGCCACATCTTCCAATGCCAGGGAAATGGATCAAGGAAGAAAAACATCGCTGAAAGCAAGCTGAGCTACAGCTAAGCTGACCTAGACTGCTTTCCCTAGACCCAGATATTATGTTTGAGAAAAAGAAAGAGGACAGGAGATAAAAAGCAAGCTAGGCTTTCTCCTATGAGGTACAGGCTGCCAGTTATCTTATCATTAAAAACACTTATATACCTGTCTCTTACTCTTTAACCACCTGTAATCTAAGAGAGTCCCCACTAAAGACTTATTTATAGCTAAATTCAACAAACACTGTTCAGTTATCATCTCATTTGACCACACCATGCAGCACTTTATTTAGTGAAACACACTCTTCTTCCACCTCCCATAACACCACACACTTCTGGCTTTCTTCCTACATCTCTGAATTCCCCCTTTCATTATTATTTGGAAATTTCTCCCCTTCTACTCATTCTAAATGTTGAAAGCTCCTCAGACCTTGGGCTTGAATTCTCTTATCTTCTTATTCTACATTTCAACTCCAGCTGATTTCATTTGGTCCTATGTCTTTAATTAGCATCTATATCCTGAGGACTTCCAATTTTATATCTTCAGATCAGACCTTTTCTCTGAGATTCATATCCACACACACAATCTTTGTGAGACATCACTTAGATATTTACTCAGAGGCATTTCCTAGTTTGGGCCATCATCATTACTTGCCTTGGAGTTGTTATTGGAGGGAAGGCGAGCAGTGGGTTTCCCTGTTTCCTTTCTTTTTTTAATGTTTATTTATTTTTGAGAGACAGAAACACAGAGTGTGAGTGGTGGAGGGTCAGAGAGAGAGGGAGACACAGAATCTGAAGCAGGGTCCAGGCTCTGAGCTGTCAGCACAGAGCCTGACACGGGGGCTCGAACTCATGAACAGTGAGATCAGACGTGAGCCAAAGTCAGATGCTTAACCGACTGAGCCACCCAGGCACCCTTCCCTGTTTCCTTTCTTATTTCCTGGTAGTCTATCCTTCATATAACAGCTAGCTTTAAAATATAAAATTAGATCATGACTGTCCCCCACCTAAAACATCCCAGTGGCTTCCCAATTATCCTAGAGTAAAATTGAAATTCTTACCATGGTCCATAGAGGCCCTGCATAATCTTGTCCTTCCCAGACTTTCCAACTTAACCCCATACAATTCTTCCCCCACCCCCGTTCACGTGGCTTTAGCTGCACCAATTTCATTTCCATTATGAATAAAAACACCAGCTTCTTCTCTTCCTCAAGGTTTTCAGTCATACTATTTCCTTTGTTTGAAATACAACCTATATAAACTCTTTCCCCCAATTATCTGTACTTAGAACAGTGTGTGAAAAAAAGTAACTGCTACGCAATATTTCCTGAGTGAATATATCCCAGGCCTTTCTTTATATTAAAAACAATATTTCAACCCATCTTTTTTATTCTTTTCAGTTACCTAATTATTATGTCTACAGCAGTATTGCTTTGATCTTTGATTTGATTCCTGAGTTCTACACTCTGCCTTTTTATCTCATTCTGTTGTTTTATCATTTGTTTTTGAGTACTCATTTTATCAGATTCATGCAGTGTATTTATTAGGGTATATTATAAACTGCTATAACAAAGGGATCCCAAAATACAGTAGGTCAAACAAGATAGAATTTTATTCTATCTCACATAACAGTCCAGAGGTAAGGTGGTATGGGGTTGGGTGGGCAAATTGTGTAGCTTCAATGTATGTGTCTAAATAGACTTCTCCAGTTACCATTTTCATATCTATAGCCAGTAAGAAGGGAGAAAGGGTAAGGGGTGCATACTCATTCCTTTCAAGAGGAGGATCTGAAAGTGAAGCATATTACTTTTTCTTATATCCTATTAGCCAGAATTTAATTATATGGCCACACCTAGCTGCAACAAAGGCTGAACTATGTAACTTTCTAACTGTGCAACCATATGCCCAGGTGAAGCACAGGAATTTTATTATTCAAGGAAGATGAGGAGGTGACTTTCAGTATTTGCTATATATTTTCTTCCATATTTAGTTCTTTTGACTTCTTTTCCCCTAGAGTGTGTTCAAATATTTGCCATGCTATTTCTTTTCACCTTGCTTATGTGTTAACATGGGTGATCCTACCTATTCTAGATCTTTTTTGTACTAATAAGATGTTGGGAACTTAAAGTTCTTTCCATCTACGTATTATGATCTAAATTTGCATTTATCAAACTTTAACTTACATAAGAGTCACTTGGAGGGCTTGTTAAAATTCAAATTCCTAAGCTTTATTCCAAGATTCTAATTCAAAAGTTCTGAGGAGGGGCCCATGAATTTTTGCTTTTAAGTTTGGAGTGTGCATACAAATGGGAAGCTCAGTTGAGATTTGTACACAGCCTTGGAGCACCTGGGTTCGTTCTTGTGAGATTTGTTTAATTGTTGGTAGGAGAGTTTGCTCTACCTGGTTAGGAGTATAACTTATTCCTGATTAGATAGCTCTAAGCCATAAATTGTTTTTACAATTTGACATGAAGTTCTGAAAAAGAGCAAGTCCTGTTTGTTTTTCCTACCTTTGTGTAGTGGTAGACAAGGATGTCTACTATCAAGAGCTTTCCCTTGAGTTTTCCCCAGGATTTTTACACACACCTTCAGTCTTCTCTCCAAGGTGTATTATTGATTCAAGTTCTAATTCCAGTACTCCCTATCATCATCCCACAGTTTCCTTATATCATTTATGGCTATATGAAATTAACTTCTGATTATTTCTCCACAATAGAATGTAAGTTTCATGAGGGTAGGGGCCATATGTCTTACTCACTTAGAACAGTGTTTGGCACAGAATGGGGACTCCATATTTTTGAATGAATGAACAGATAAATGAACAAAGAAAGAGATATAACTAAGCTTCTTCTAAAGAAGAGCATGCCTCAAACCACAGTATTTTTTCAGGGTCTTTGGAGGAAGAGTCTACAGAAGAAGTAGCAGGAGAGAAGGCCAAAGTGTCTGAGCACACCTAGCTGAAAGTACACCTACTATTACAAAAAAAAAATAAGGAAAAAATAGGGAAAGAGAAGAAAAATATATTATCCCTCCACACTTTTAGAATAAAACATTACTCTCCCAGGTGAACTGCCATTTAAAAGCCACCTTCCAGAAAGATGGATATCTGAACAAAACTCACTTTCTCTGTACTAACTCCAAATTATCTGCTTCACCTGGGTCAAGTGGCACTTGTAGCCTGGAGACAAAGTTTTTGATACTGTGATAATTATAGTAAAAAGAATTGGTTCTGGGCTTTTTATGATATGAGCTAAATAAGTACCTGGGGATCAATGTCAAAGAGCTCTATAGTATGGATCTACATTGATATATTGATGCAGGAGGCCAAATATGTGAATCATTTCAGTTCCAGAAAGAGAAAAAAACACATGGAAAGTAACCAAATAAATCAAATAATAGAGAAACAATCCCTGAACTGAAAAAAAATCTGTATATGAAATATAGTGGTTAATGTAACTGGATAATAGACTATGTGAAAATGGGTAACGTAAGTGTTAAATAAGGACTTTTGAAACAGAAGTTCCATATTTCTACAGAAACTCTAATGTCTAGAACTAAAAGTACTTCATCATCTATGAAAAATAAGAGTTATGGATAAAAACGAGTGCATTCAAGTAAACACATTCTAAAGGTCTTATTAGGGAAAGCATGAACTTAGAAGAGGGAGAAAAGTAAAGTATTCCAAATAAATAAGAAAATATTTTAAATAAAAATATTGGAGTAGCAGTGAATCCTAATAGGGAAAAAATCATGTTTTCAAATAACAGTGGAGGTATATGTGTCTGAAAGTTGAGGTAACCATTAATGAAATGGTAAAGCATATCAGAGCTACAAATTAACAAAAGAAAAAAAAATCATGTTTTCAAATAACAGTGGAGGTATATGTGTCTGAAAGTTGAGGTAACCATTAATGAAATGGTAAAGCATATCAGAGCTACAAATTAACAAAAGAAAAGCTGAATTAATAGCTTAATCAAATCAGCAAATTTGGGATAAACAATATGTTTATTAAATAGCATGTATGAAATAATATGTAAAAAATTAAACCAAGTGTATCAAACATTATACAAAATGTGGATAATCTCAATTATCTCTTTAAAATACAGAGGCTGTAAAATTGAGTAAAAAATAATGTAAGCATGTGTTGTTTGCAAGAAAGGAATACAATGAAAATAGGTAAAAAAAAAATAAGAGGCTGTGCATATTTATTCACCCAACAAATAATTTATGGTATGTTTACTATGGGCCAGGTACTATTCCAATTACTGGGGACACAGCACAAAATAAAACAAAATTTCTGCTTTCATTGAGCTTACATTCTTGTAGTAGATATAGGAAATACATGAATAAATATATAATATATTAAGTGGTGGTAAGTGCTAAGAATAAAACTAAAGAGGCATAAAGGGACAAAACCGAGTCAGAGTATGAGGGAAAGCCTCACTGACAAGGTGATTTTCAAAGAAACCTGAATGAAAAGCACAAGTAAAACATGCAAGTACTAGGTGGAAGAATATATTCAAAGCAGTGGGCACATCAAATGCAAAAGACCCAAGGCCAAAACAGTCTTGGCATTTTTTAACGACAGCAAGAAAGTCAATATGGCTAGAGTACAGGGCCAAGATAAGGGTTAGGCACTTGCACAAGCTTGAGAATTAATGCTTCTTTAAATTTTGTTTACTAGGTTTCCCTTTTGCCTCATTCTAGTCCTGGCCTTACTAAGGTGGAATGAATAAGGAAAGAAAATGATCTGGGAAGCCACTGCAAATTTTGAGAAGAAACATGACATTATTTGACCTATAGTTTAGCAGCACCACTCTGGCTTCTCTGAGGAGATAGAAGGTAGGGAGAATAGGAACAGAAGCAAGAAGACTTGTTAGGCAGCTATTAAGGTAATATATATGAGAGATAATGTGATAGGGTAGTAGCAGTGGAGGTCATAAAAGGAGGTTGTATTCCATATATAATTTGAGTGGCATAACCAGAAGTACTTCTGGATAGATTACATGTGAGGTGTTAGAGAAAGACTCAAGGATGGACACAGCAACTAGAATAATGGAGTTGTCACTTATCTAAGTGGAAAACAGTGGTGTATAAGGTTTGGAAAGAAAGGATAAAGGAATGAAGGCTTTAGTGGTTTTTTTTTTTTTTTTTTGCACCAAACACATTCCCTTTTTTTAAGGAAATGACAAAGACTCGGTTTAGCAGCTTTACTTTTTTAAACCTAAACTTAACATTACATATTTAAACAATTGTCAAAACTTACTAAGTTGTCAGCTTTCATGAACAACTAGAAAAACGTTCTCAATATATATTAAATGAGAAATGTATTACCCTTAATGCATTAATATCTCTCACTATTAAATACTGAAAAAAAAGAAGATTATTTTTGTGGAAGATTCATCCTGGAAATGTTAATTTCACAGTAGGCTGACTCGACTTGGCTCATGTTTCAAACACAATGGAAAAGCAGGTCTGTGCTGGTGTTGGTGTACAAAAGAGTCACGGCCATGTTGGATTATGTTTAATGAAAAAGCAAAGTGCAGAGATTTACAACAATTTTAAAGACAAAAAACTGAAACACAAAAACCTATGTTCATATTATGTGGTCCCAACAATAAACTCAAAAGTTTATGACAAATAGGGCTTCAATGAGCTGTGTATAAATTAGATTAGCTACAATTACACTGAAAGTTGAGTTCGTTTGAAATCTTCAAAAAAATGTTCCTGTTAATCCTGAATAGAGCCCATTATAGTTAACATTTCTGTTACATGAGTGCATTGAGTTACTTATTATCCAAGCATAGCAACTGCTCCTTACCATTTATCATTAAGGACTTTAGCCATTTTCTTCAAGTTCTACTCTTTCTTCCCCATTATCGATAATTCTCTTTGTAGTGATTTTTCTGCCATTAACCATTTTAGTAGAAGTTGGTATAGATTTGAAGTTGCCCATCCCACTACCACCAAATGCAGTAGAAGAGAATGAAGTGAGGTCCCATGACCTGGTGACACGAAGGAACTAAATCCTGTGAGAAAGAATGAAGTCCTGCCATTTGCAACAACATGGATGGAACTGGAGGGTATTATGCTAAGTGAAATAAGTCAGTCAGAGAAAGACATCATATGTTTTCACTCATATGTGGAACTTGAGAAACTTAACAGAAGACCATGGGGGAAGGGAAGGGGAAAAAGTAGTTACAAACAGAGAGCGAGGGAGGCAAACCATAAGAGGCTCTTAAATGCAGAGAACAAACTGAGGGTGGATGGGGGGTGTGGGAGAGGGGAAAATGGGTAATGGGCATTGAGGAGGGCACTTGTTGGGATGAGCACTGAGTGTTGTATGTAAGCAATGAGTCACAGGAATCTACCCCCAAAACCAAGAACACACTGTATACACTGCATGTTAGCCAATTTGACAATAAATTATATTTTATAAATATAAAATAAAATAAAATAAAAAAGGAAGAAAACCCTCCACCAGAAGATGGAAATCCACTGAAGGCAGATAAAAACAACTCTGTATCTCAGCTCTTGCTTCCATGGGGGCCTCTTAGACTCTCAAAAATGTCCTCAAAAGAGCCTAAATGTCCATCAACCGATGAATGGATCAAGAAGATGTGGTTTATATATACAATGGAATACTACATGGCAATGAGAAAGAATGAAATTTGGCCATTTGTAGCAAAGTGGATGGACCTCGAAGGTGTCATGCTAAGCGAAATAAGTCAGGTGGAGAAGGACAGATACCATATGTTTACACTCATAGGTCTAACAGGAGAAACTTAATAGAGGACCATAGGGAGGGGAAGGGGGAAAAAAGAGTTAGGGAGAGGGAGGGAGGCAAACAATGAGAGACTCTTGAATACTGAGAATAAACTGAGGGCTGATGGGGGAGGGGGAGGGCGTGGGGGTGATGGGCGTGGAGGAGGGCACTTGTCAGGAAGAGCACTGGGTGTTACATGGAAACCAACTTGACAATAAACTATAAAAGAAAAAAAATAAAAAAAATTAAATAAAATGAAAAAAAATGGGTCTTTGAAAAAGTCAACTGAAAACAGGTCCCTTCCACCAAAAAATTCCTTGAAGATGTCATCTGGGTAATGGAATGTGAGGCAAAACTCAAACAAATTATCAAAATGAACCCCACCGCCACCATTTAATCTTTCTTTTCCATATTTTTCATAGATGTCCCATTTCCTGGCATCTGATAACACCTCATATGCCTCAGTTATGTGTTTGAATTTTCTCTATGGTTCTTCTGTATTCTCAGGGTTTTTATCTGGATGCTACTTCAGTGCCAGTTTCTGGTACTCCTGTTTAATATCCTTGGCTGAGGCATGTCTTTGCATGCCCAGAACTTCATAGAAATCCACTGCTAGAGTGAGTTCAAGGACAGAGAGTCGGGGGTGCTGGTGGCAGTGACAGCTCCTCATGCTTTCTCTCCTCAAGACTTTAGTTTTAAATATGTGAAGCTTCAGATGTCCCTTAAACATTTGAGTGAATATGGCAGTTGACTATATACATCTGAATTTGAGGAGTGAAGTCCAAGCAGAAGAAATAAATTTTGGAAATGTGTCAAGATATAAATATTATACAAAGCAATAAGATTGGATAAGATCCCCTAAGGTATGGGTAAGAAAAATGAAAATGTCTGAAATTCAAACACAAACCTTCGCATTTGAAATTATCTTCCCACCATAAAAAAATTAAAAGGTGGACAAAATATATGCAATGATCATTTTCAGACATTGGAAAACCAGAGCAAAGGATTTTGACCTCTAAAACAAGGAAAACAACTGAAGTGGGCCCTATGATTATTTTCTGTTTGGAGACACCTTCTGGACCGTGGTGCTAGGAGAATACCAAGCATAGCACATCAGCCTGAGTTGAGAAGACAGAGACTGGAGTTTGAGAATGCTTGGGATGCTACAACTTTGGGGGTGGAGAGTTGAAGAGGGAGAATTGCTTAGGAAAACCTCTCCAGAAATCTGCATATGAGTTGTCTTAAGTCTTTGGTTGAATATTAATCCACACATGTATGGGATGAAACCCCACAAAGCAAATCTAATAACAACTGCCCAAAGCTCACACAGAACTGAGAGCTATTTGAGTTCTGACCAGCCAGAGTAAAAATACCTCTGATAAATGTTAGACATTCAGTAGAAACCCCAAAAAGAGTCACACGTTAGAAAATAGGCCATAAAGATAAGGATATCTAGACTTTCCCTGGCAGAGCTTAAAAAAAGAAATTTCCAGGGGCGCCTGGGTGGCTCAGTCGGTTAAGTGGTTGACTCTTAGGTTCAGGTCATGATCTCACTGGCATGAGATTGGCCCCACATCAAGCCCTGAGTCAGGCTCAATACTGGGCATGGAGCCTGCTTAAGATTCTCCGTCTACCCCTCCTCCATGTGCTCTATCTCTCTCTCTTTCAAAAAAAGAAATCACCTTGATACGAAAGTTTATCAAAATTTAACACTCTTTTACAAAAGATAACAAAGTCATTGTCCAAAAATATTAATTCTCATAGTCTAACAACCAATGAAAAATTCATGCAAATGTTACTCATACCAGGCGGAAAATTGTAGAATAGAAACAGACACAGAAATGTTAGAGATAATGTAATTAGAAGACAAATACCTTAAACAAGTATGATACATATTATAGTATGCTCAATAATTTAAAGAAAAACATGCATACAATGAAAGCCAGAATGAGACACCACTAACACATCTATTAGAGTGGCTAAATTTTTTGTAAGTAACAATACCAAGTGCTGATGAGGATTTGGAGCAATTGGAACTCTGACACATTCCTGGTGAGCAATGGTACAGCCACCTTGGAAAACAGTTTGAAATTTTCTTACAAAGTTAAGCATACACTTATTTTATGACCCATTAATAGGTATTTGCTCCCTATAAATAAAAACTTATTTTTACATAAATACCTGCCTATGAATATGTAGAGCAACTTTATTCATAATTGCCCAAAATTGGAAACAATTCAAATGTCCTTCAAATTGCAAGTGAATACAAAAGAAAGAAACAAACTACTGAAACATACAACATAGATGAATCTCAAATATGTCAAGAAGTCAGATTCAAAAGGCTACATACTGTATAATTCTGTTTATATGACATTCATGAAACTCCTAACTATAGAGACAGAAATCAGATCAGTGGTTGACAGGGGCTGCAGAAAAGAGTTATCTACAAACAATTTGTATGAAGAAATTTTAGGGGTGATATAACAGTTCAGTATCCTGATTATGGTGGTGAATATACAGTGTGATGCATTTGTCAAAACTCAGAGAATTGTATATCAAATGGTGTAAATTGTACCTTTATAGATTAAAAATAAATGTTACTCATTTAGAAACACTGATAATGTATTTTGGAATTGTAGTCTATGACAGCAATAACACTGACAATGAGAGGAGGAAAATGCCAATTTAGGCATTTAGATCTTCTTGAGGAAGTGACATTTGAGTGGACTCCTGATTTTTTTAAAAAATTTTTTAATGGTTTTATTTATTTTTGAGAGAGAGAGAGAGACAGCGTAAGTGGGGCAGGGTCAGAGAGGGAGGGAGACACAGAAACCAAAAACAGGCTCCAGGCTCTGAGCTGTCAGCACAGAGCCTGACACAGGGCTCAAACCCACAAACCGTGAGAGCATGACCTGAGCCGAAGTCGGACGCTTAACCGACTGAGCCACCCAGGCGCCCCTGGTGGACTCCTGATTTAAGTGAGGGAGTGGGCCATGTAGATATCAGGAAAACAGCAGGTGTGTAGAGCCTTATAACCATGATTAAAATTATTAATCTGATTCTAAGTGAATTTAAAGATCATTGGAGGATTTTATACAGGAGAATGATGAGATCCAGCCTTCAATTTTAGAACAATCACTCTGGTTTCTCTGTTGGGATTAGACTTTGGAGGAAGCATCGAGAGTACAATAAAGGAGCTGCTGCAGTTATCAAGGGAGGAGATAAGAGTGGATGAGACCAGATAGTAGTAGTGATAATAGAGAGAAGTGGTCAAATTCTAGATTTATTTTTAGGGCAGAACTAATAGGATTTGTTGACCTATTGATATGAGAAAAAGGTAAGAGTCAAGGATACCTCAAAATGCTTGGCTTGAGTCATTGGAAGAATGGAATCATCATTTGCTGAGATGGGGGAAGCTGAGAAAGCAGGAGTTTTCAGGAGTATAGAAATCATTTATCTCCTAAATATGTTAAGTTAGGTATTATCATTAAACTTTTAAGTGGAGATTTTAAGAAAGCAGTTTGGAATTCAGGGGAGAGGTTGGGGCTAGAGGTATAAATTTGGGAGTTGTGCGTATATAAAAATGGTGCATAAATGCAAGAGACTAGATGAGATATCAAGAAAGTGGGTATAGGTGAGATGAGATGAGAAGAGAAGAGAAAGGAGAAGGGAAGGGAAGGGAAGAGAAGAGAAGGGAAGGGAAAAAGAAGAGAAGAGAAGAGAAGACTAAGAACTGAAATTTTTGGCATTCTAATATCAGAGAGTTCAGAGAGATGAAGAAGAACCATTAAAGGACTTGGAAAAGGAGGATCATTGAGGCAGGAAGAGAACTAGGAGAGTATGGTGTGCTAGATGACAAGTGAAGAATGTGTTTCAAGAAGGAGGGTGTGTTGAACATCTTTTATGCCCCACTTCACATACTCCTGGACCACCTTTTTGTTCAGGACATTGCTGTAGCAGCTGTAAGTAGGAGTAACTTGATGCTTCCTCATTCAGCTGTTTCTTATACTATTTCTTCCTGCCATGAGGCTTCTCTGCTATCACCAGGTAGAACTCCTGCAGAAGACTGCTTGGTGATTTTAGTTCATGGACAAACCTGCGAGTGCCAGTGAGTTAATACTCTCTCAGATTACTATTGGTCAATGGGAGGTAAAATATGATGGATAAGTACACCTCCCTTGTATGTCTGGTGGAAAATTCTGAAGCACATCTACATAGTTTCAAAGAGAGCCCTCAGTGGGAATAGTCCACAGTTACCTACAGTGGTAAACAGATTAATAATATACCCTTGAATTGATGGTCCCTCCTTTCCTGATTCATTCTTCTCAGTCCCCTTTCCTGTTTCCTGAGTCATCTCACCAAGTAAACTAACTGCATGCAAATCATTGTCTCTGGCTCTGCTAGGCTTTTTGGGGAACATAAGTTAGGAAAGAGGGCCTGATCGGCTGGGACATATTATGACTCTACTGATATAGCCATTTTTATACTGAAAAGAAGTTGATTGTAGTAGTTAAGGGTGCAAAATATTTAGAGTCATGGTTTCTGGGTTCAAAACCAGGCACAGAAAGCCTATGAAATGTACCAAAAGTGCCTAGCACATAATGGAGCAACCTATAATTCTCTGGATGAAATTCATCAAGGCTGGCTTCTCCCATCTCATATTGTCCTATGTGTTATTACAATTATCTGCTGATTCTAAATTCAGTGTTGCTTCTGTACTTCAGCTTATGCTCTAGCCTTTTATGGAGTAATTACCCTTTATTATTCTCAGGTCCAATCTCCATTCTGTTTATTTGAAGTTCTCTTGAAAGAGATTTCAATGTCCCTACTATTAATGCCTATGGCTAATATCACAACCAAATTTGACCCTTCCTTTAGAACTAGTCCTTTAGAACTAGAGACAGTCTGATTTCTCATTCTGTCCACATGCTATAATATGCAGCTCATCCTTGGTTTTTGTGTTAATCATTGTCAAGCAAAGTACAAGCACTTCGTTGGCAGTGTAGCTATTAGCAAGGAGCTTTGGGGGTTATATTTTCTAGGGAATCATAGACCCATGAAACATGGCCTCTAACAACCCATTTTTTCCTAAGTGTAGGACATCACCTCTTAATTACCTGAAAGGTAACCCCTGCCTGAGGCAGGTCTGGATTATAAGTGCCCATCACTATGCTTTTAGGCCTCTTGATTCCTTCAAATTCCTTGTCTCTCTGCCTACACCTTAAAAAGCAGACATTTCAAGATGAAATGATGATATATATACTAAATAGATTTTTAAAACTAGTTTGTAATGTGACATATAGAAATACCTGGTTTAATCATGGCTTGTTTTAAATTTATTAGGATGGCTGAAATAAAAGGATAAAGGAGTGCTTTGTTAAATACATGTATTTTGTATTTAAAAATAACTTACAAATAAATTCTTAAAAGTCATTGGCAAAAATGAACGATGAATTAGGAATGTGCATTATACTTTCAAAATAAGGAAGACACAAGAGGTCCATTTTATAAATGGTACAGAATTCCATTTTTACCAAATAAACAAGTAGCCAGATGTATAACTCCTAGGGGAATAGAAGTGGCCCTTCTGGAAATTCCTAATATCTGGGATGGATAAGACAGGAATGGGTCTAGATATTCTGTTCTGGGGCCCCGGAATTAAGGAAATGTGTTCCTTATGGTTACAGATTATTCTGGGGATACTATACCCCCAAATAATCTACTTCCTCAGATCAGCCAAATCAGAAAACCCTCCTTTCTTGCTTCTATAGCAGTAGCTCCTCCTAATGGGCAGCTCTCCTCCTGCCTTTTCATATATCCTGCCTTTCAGAAAAGGCACCCTTTTTTTATTCCTTCCCTCCAGTCCCTAATAGTCCTCAGGAATGGAATCTTCAAGTCTAATAGAAACCCTGGGCTAGTTCAGTCCATGTTGTAGTTGACTGACTATAAGTAATCCAGATATCCCACTGCTTTTATATATATTTTTAAATCCCTATTCCAGTGAGGGAAAGAGAAAGAAAAGAATGACCTCTGTCACCAACTCTTAATTTCTTGTCACTGACACCAAGTTCAGTTTAAAGGTACAAACCCACACAAGTGCTCCATCTTGATGCATGTTATTAGGTATACACAATACCCAAATAATCGACTGATTAAAATAGAAAACAACTGAGGCACTTGGGTGGCTCAGTTGGTTGAGCATCAGACTTCAGCTCAGGCCGTGATCTCATGTTTCCCGAGTTTGTGTGTTCAAGCTCTGCATTGGGCTCTCTGCTGTCAGCACAGAGCCATCTTCAGATCATCTGTCCCCCTCTCTTTTTACCTCTCCCCCACTCATGCTCTTTCTCTCTCAAAAATAAGTAAAACATTAGGGGCGCCTGTGTGGCTCAGTCGGTTGAGTGTCCGGCCCCAGCTCAGGTCATGATCTCACGGTTCATGGGTTCGAGCCCCACGTCAGGCTCTGTGCTGACAGCTCAGAGCCTGGAGCCTGTCTTCGGATTCTGTGTCTTTCTCTCTCTCTGACTCTCCCCTGCTCACGATGTCTCTCTCTCTCTCTCTCTCTCTCAAAAATAAATAAAACTTTAAAAATAAATAAATAAAACATTAAAAAAATAGAAACAACTTTCATTATATTGTTTTATGGACTCAGCTTCACATTTATGTTGTATATTAATTCCCTCATGTATAGCACTCCTTCACATTTGTGCATAAACTTGGACATTAAAAAATGTGTCTGTCTATGGGGCACCTGGGTGGCTCAGTCAGTTAAGCATCCAACTTCAGCTCAGGTCATGATCTAATGGTTCCTGGGTTCAAGCCCCGCATTGGGCTCTCTGCTGACAGCTTGGAGCCTGGAGCCTACTTCAGATTCTGTGTCTCCCTCTCTTTCTCTACTGCTCTGTCTCTGTCTCTCAAAAATAAAATAAACGTTAAATTTTTTTTTAATTTGTCTGTCTTAATGACACAAAATCTCTGAGATTTATTATCTTCATTTTACAAATGAGAAAAGCAAAGGTCCACAAAGCACAGGATAGAAAGAGAAGCAGTGTAGTATGAAGAGAAGACCTCTGGCCTAGGAGTCAGCCGACCTGTGTTCTCATACTCCTAACTCACTGTGTGGTTATGATTAAGTCACTTCCCCCCTCCTCTGAGCTTCAGTATCTGCGTTTATAGAGTGAAGTGATTAGGCTTTCTCAGCCCTGTTTGCATATTATAATCACCTGGAAGCTTTAAAAAAAATCTATTCTTCAGCCCCAATTCCAAAGGTTCTGATTTAATTGGTCTCAGGGTACTGTAATTTCCACAACAACACATTGACTGAGAAGCCAATCCAGGGAAAGCCACTAATCCAGTCTGGTATTTCTTTCTGAAGGAGAGAAACCCTGTCATTTAGTGTAAGATCTAGGTCCTATGGGGCATGTTCTAGAATGGAGTTTGAAAAGCTGAGAGTGTTAATGGGCATACTCTTAACTTTGAACCTCTAAGGGAGAGCTCAAGTGTCCATCCACATCTCTCTCTCTCTCTCTCTCTCTCTCTTTCACACACAGACACACACTCACACACACACACACACACACACACACACAATCATTCCAGTGGGTGTGGTACAGAAGCTTGAAAAAGAAAGAAACGTGCTGATAAAAGTCAAGGACAAAAAGGAGTTCAAGGATACAACTGTGCCAAGAGGCTGGTGAAATGAAGTTTTAGGTGAAACAAAGTGATTACATTTCTTTCATGTGACTCATTTTCTTAACCCTTTTTAAAAATTTCTCAACCTGCATTTATTATTACTCCTCACTGCTTTTTCTCTCTTTCCTTTAATATAGCTTATGTATTAATATAGATATGGAGAGTTCAAGGACCCTTTCACAGAGTAAAATTGTTACCCAACTAATCTCTAGCATTTTAAAAATTAGTGTTCTTTTCCTTGGATTTCCTTTTTAGTTTTGTGTTTGTTTATTTTGTTTTTGAAATCGGAGGGGTAAGACTTTGAAGGCTAAGATTACAATGTGGACCAAAGAGAAAAGGGCCAAATGAGTCATTCAGTCTCCATTTAGTTTAAGCCTTAGAACATAGATTCAAAATGAGCCTTCAGAATGCTTGTATAGTTCACCTCATCTTGTCACAGTACAAAAACATACAGGTGAATTGAGGTCAAAGCCCTATATTAATAAAACTAGGGTGTTTGCCTGAGTGATTGTCTCTGCTTTCTTTCCTTAGTAATCTGCATCAACAGTGTTTGTTAGTTCTTAGAGGACTTGGGGACTTCCAGATCCTTGTCATCTGTACCTTTTACCATCAGAGACATGCCCATTAGATGGTATAGTCAAAAGAATTGCCTGAATAGTTGGAGAATGACAACTTGTGGGTCAAGATTACCCTCTACTTTTCCAGGAGACTGGCCAGCAAATACATTTGGGAGCAACATATATAACTTTGATTGTAATAACAGCAAGATCCCTAAACAATGAGCAATATCATTCTCAAGATGTCTTTCCTTGAGGGCTATGTGTCTTGTCATTCTGGCCTTTGAAAGCAGCAACACTGGTAGTGTCCTAATCAATTTAATGGCCAAGATAAGGATGTGGGCCTAGATTAGGATAAAGGGACCAAGGATTTCAGTCTTACCAAACTTTAGGCCAGAGGTTCAAAAGGGGCACTAATGATCACATGATAAATCATCAGAATAAAAGACTAATTGAGGATTTGGAGGTTGATAATTTTAGCTACATTTATAACTAATAAAATGTCTAGTGGATAAGTACAAAATTTTTTGACCTGGGCAACTAGAAGTTTGGAATTGGCATTAAAAGAGATAAGAAATGCTACAAAGGTCAGGTTTGAGGAGAGAAAAAATAAGTTTGAACACGTTATGTTTGAAATTACTACTAGATATCAGAGTAGAGATGTGAAATTGACAGTTGGCTATATGAGTGAGAAGTTCAAGGAAACAGTCCAGGTTGGAGATACAATTTTGAAAGTCATCATGTAAATGGTACCCAAAGAGCATATCTCAAAGACCAATTGCTGGGATACTTGAATATGAAGAGGTGAGGGAAATGAGGGGATCCAGCAAAGAATACAGAGAAGGAGAAGACAGTGAAGTAAGAGGAAGACCAGAAGAATATGGTATCCTGGAAGTCAAGTGGTAAAAGTGTTTTTATGAGGACAGAATGAACAGCTATGTCAAATGGTGCTAGTAAGTCAGGTACATGAGAACAGAGAAGTAACCACCGGACTCAGTAAAGTAGATGTCATCGAAGGAGAGTTTTGCTGTATTGTTTGGAGTGATGGCATGGTTTCGTTATTCACCTTGGAAATTTTTTAGAATTCTCCTATGCTCATCTTTTCTTACATGAAAAAAGCAAGAATTAAATAAGTGGAATGCATTCCAATGCTTTAATGACATTTGCCATAGATATGAAGCTATATCAAATGGGATTTTTTTATTAACTAGATGCTTTGACTTCATCTAAGCATGGTCAATCAGGCACAGGGAATTATTAAGTATGAGAGTAAGAGATAGTATAGCTCTTAGAATGTGTCTATATATCATCACAATTAGTGGCTGAAATAGAAAAAAATTCAGTTGACCAACAGAATATTTTATTTTTATGTTGCAAAATAACTTGTTTAGCCATATTTTCCTGAATTTATTAACTTGACCAGTTTTCCTGCTATTATGTTGATGAAGCTTAAGTAAACATAAGTGCATGTACATGCATTGGTTTACACACGCTTTTTGAAAAGTTCAGTAAGATAAAGTTTCTTTTTATGCTAAGAAGAAGGATATTTTGAGACTTTTTACTCCTCTAGTTGAACCAGGAACTTCATTTCCATACAGAAGGAAGCCTTTCGAAGCAAGTCGGAAATACATAAGTTCTCAAGTTCATTTGTCTCCCTATAGCACACACATAGGCACACACTTGCCTGGTCTGCAGTGGAGCCACTATGTTACCCCTTGCTCCTGAGGTATGAGATGCCAAGGTACCTGCTTGGGCATCCACACACGCACTACACAGAAGTGTGGGGGAGTTAATATCCTACAGGGAAGGTATTTGACTATTGAGATAGGAGGCAGGAGATAAATTCTTCCCCCTTACTCCTCCAGATGGGCTGTATGGAGATGCAATATGGCCAGTCATAAGAAATTGAGAAATTAGCTTGTTAAGAAACAGATTGTGGCCAGCACAATGATACACTTCTTTTTGTTTGCTCTCCTTCTTTCCCTAACTCACTTTTTTCCCTTACTTCTACTTCCCTTGGATTGCACATAAGCTTTTGCTTCAAGTTCTATTCTCTAAGAAACTCAGATTTCTGAAATCATAATTCCACCCAAATTCAGAACTGTGTGACTTTGAACAGGTTATATTCCCTCTCTATGCATCTTTTTATCTAACTACACAATGTTGATGTTGGAGTAGATGTTCTTAAAGAGTCTTTCTGGCTCTGAAATAATACCAGGGTAAAGGACTGTCAGTATGAAGGCAGTGATGGGAAAAGGTAAGGTATTACACTGAACAACGGTCATCCGTGGATTGCTTACATTTGAATCAGAAAAATGCTCTCAGTATAATCAATGAACTTAAATGTTAACAATTCCAGCTAATCACAAGTTCCAAAAATACTTTTAGTTCTACTTTCTTCAGAAAGAAATCAAATTAGTTTTCCCTGGGCCTGTAAAGAAAAGGTCAAATTCTTAAAAACTTTTAAACTTCTCTGGCACAAGTCACAATATTTCTCTACTAGTTCTACACCGTAAACTTCCTGAAAAATGGCAACCGTCTGCAAGCATGTTTTCAAAGAGAATAGTGAAGTTTGTAATGCCATCATCTTGGGAAGCAAGAGAGCTAATATATGATGTCTGTAATTATTGCTTCACTCCTAACATAGAAGCACATTTGTTTCAAGTCTTAGGCTGCAGACAAACTGCAGTTAGGGAAAGGACTATTCACTGTTTGGGGTTTGTTATATCAGAAGAGTTTGCATTATGCTCCAGACTTCTATACCTAACTCTGGAGCAGGGACTTGGGACTCAGCGTAGGGTCAAATATTAGCTCCATATTTTACAAGCTTTGTTACCTTTAGCAAGTTAAATAACCTCTCTGTGTTCTAGTTTTCACATCTGTAAAATGGCAATTGTAATTGTATCTACATCTTAATGTGAGAATAAAATGAGCCAATATAGGTAATGTGCTTAAAATAGTGCTTATAGCACATAGTAAGCACTATATAAGTGTTCACTATATTTATTATAGCTATTGTGATGAAGGAAGATGGGCTGGAATTAAAGGAAAACTCTTGACTAAAACCATATGGGATGTACCTCGGAACCAATATATGGAAAGTAGTAGAATAAGGTGGTAACAGATGACTGCAAAAAAAATGCTAAGCAGGAAACACCCTCTAAATATTCCTGTTTATACAGTACCTGACACAAGGTAGAAAATAATGAAAACAGAGGCTTTCTGCAGGATTTAGAGTTCTTTCATATATATTTTAAATATACATGTGCAATACATTAAAATATATAGAGATGTGTGAATATATATATTTACACGCACACATATATACAGATACAGATACATATATATAACTTCACAGAAGGGACGCAAATGCACACTCACACATCCATACGCATACCCCAACAGGACCCATCTATACGTAAACCAGATGCAGCCCGTATCAGGCCAACTTGGACACAAGTGAAAGCCCTGACTCAGCAGCAGATTGCAGATTGCAATTGCATTTGAGTAACCCTTCAGTGTCTTCTTCCAAGTGTAAGGCCATTTAGAAACACACTGAGAAGAGCTTTTCTGGGTGTATGGCAGAGCCCAGGGCCCCTCTGGCAGTGCACAATTTGCCTGAGTAAGGACTGCAGGATTGGGATATCAAGGAGCTATCAAAGAGGAGGGACTTGTGTTAGTTTGGGCCCTGAAACTAGTAAGCAAACATCCATAGAATAACTTTAGCTCCAGGAACAATGCACTAGTGTCATAGAATCCTTATATATCTCAGCTCTAAGCAAATTTCAGGCATAAGCGGGGAAAAGTGTGTGTTGCTACTCATTACCATCCAGCCGGACTCAGAGAACTGGGCACAGCTTTAGGAGTAGATAAGTCAAAGTTCAATCAGGCAGACTTGTAAGATTTTTAAGTTACTTAAAATTGAAAGATCTGAAAGCAACATAAAAGGTTACAGGTATTGGTTTGGGTTTATAATGTTCCAAGAAGCCAAACCTTATATATGGCACCATTTGCAGCAATATCATTAACATTATTAATAATAGTCATAACATATTTATATATACAAAAATAGAGCAAAGCAATTCTAGAAGAGGAGGTGAAAGTGAAAGTATGGGGCTGTATACAGCCCAAATGTCAGTATACTTCAGGAAGATTCAGAACCAACAAAAACTGAGTGGCACATATTTCTATAGTGTATATCCAACAAAGAGATAAGGATGTTCTCTTCTTCTTCCCCCTGTGTATGACTATACATTTCTCTCCACCTCTCCACTCTGCAATACACATCCATGCACACTTTAAGAGATGATATATAAAGTCAGAGTCTGGAAGTCTTAAACTAAGTTGGAGCACCTTGATTTCAAGCAAGTGCCCTCAATCTCTGAATTCCTTAGTGAATTTTGGATTCACTTACAGAGGGAAACTGGATCTAATTCTTGTGTCTTTAGCAGCTGTCTTTAGGAGCCTGCCATCCCCACTGCAGCCTTTTCCCATTGAAGTGGATTCACAACACAGGCTCTTGGTATTTTTTTTTTAAAGAGAAGTCAGTTCTCTGCATTATATGTCTTTCATCTCAGTTTTCCACCGTCGCTGAAATTTAGGTTCTCGGGCAATTGCCATTGCAGACAAAGCCAGGAGTGAGCACAGTGTGTGCAGCAAAGAGTAGGCGAAGGTACAGCTTGGTTAGGGATTGTTTGTTTGTTTGTTTGTTTTTTCCACACTTGAACTTCTACAGGTGACAGAGCCAAAGGTGATGTCCACTGGGGGCAGCCTCAACACCTGATAGTTAATTAGCTACCCACCATGCACTGCATAAAGACCAGCACACTAAGTTGGCATGGTTCCAGAGAAATGAATGGCAATGGCCTTCTGTCACTGTTTAATAGAGTCCTAGGAGAAAGTCCCATGACTTAATGTGGTGTAGGGTAGAGAATATTTAACTAGGAGTCAGAAGGCCTGTATTCCAGTCCCAACTCTGCTATGAACTCAGTGTGTGGCCTTGGGAAAATCCTTTCCTATCCCCAGGCCTCAGTTTTCCCATCTGTAAAATAAGGGCATTGAACTAGATTAACAGTTAAGATTCCTTCCAGCTCTAAAGTTTTATGACTTTTTATGTCCATAATTAAGGCCTGAGCCATGCAGTCTCAGGGCAGTTAGCTTCTAAGAGAGAACAGACCTCTGTAATATCCTTTGCTTTGTTCATTTAGCTATAAAGCACGTCTGCCTTTGGCACTTGGGTCAGACATACAAAGTTATGAGCATCCTGATTTACTATCCTACTCCGCATGCTAGTGGAATCTGTCAGTACTATAAGTTGATTATTGGGAAAGGGAGTAAAACTCCAACTAGTTAAACCTGGAAATGTAAGATAATTTTGTCTCATATGCTCACAAACAGGTGAGTGTGGTTATGAGTGCACACACAAGTATCAGGATATAGACTATTGCTAGTGATCAGTTCATTACAGTAATCCATTTCCCTTAATAAAATTTAGTAAATAGTATAGCATAGCAAAGTTTGGCGTCAAAGGAAACACCTATGGAAAAACAGCACTTTTGGACATAGAGAAAGAAAGACAGGTAGAGAGAGAGACAAAGATAGATCAAACAAGATAGAAATACAGGTAGAGAATGGATTAATCTGAAAGGGAGGGAGTAAAGGAGTAGAAGGAAGGGAGAGAGAAAGAAAAGAGAGGAAAAGTAAAAGGAGAAAGGCCGGGAATGAACGGGGAAGGAGCACAGAACAAGAGTAGAGAGGGAGAAAAAGAGACTAAAGAAGAGAAGGGCAGTAAACAGGGAGAAGGTATCAGATTCCCTGGAATATTGAACGCTGTTCCACATGGACCTGTGAAAACCATCTTAGAAGAAAGTTTCCAAAGGCACTGTGGAAAGTAGAGTGATGCTCAGAGCCTGCATCGGGAGGCACTATATTGGGGAGCCCCTAAACCTCCACGTTGCCGGCTCTGTCAGCCCTTGGTGTCCAAATATCATGCCTATATATCACCTGAATTTGCCATGACAGCCACAGGGCTAAAATGGCAAGGTGTAAAAAGGTTGAAGAGGAGTGGGATAGATACTGTGAGAAAGAACAAGGCATCCTGCACCAGGATGTACTTGGCCATTCCCCTAACACTGCAGGAGCAAAATTGTTGAGGCCCAAACTTTGGCTACTTTACTCCTCCTCCCCCTCTTCAAAGATGAGGCCTACACTTTACTGATGGGGGCTAGAAGGAGAAAGCTCTGGATCCATTTTGTGAGGAGGTCATACAGACTTTTCCTGGGCCTTGGGGAATGGTGCACTACCAGAAGAGATTTTTCTGCACACAGTGTTGGTGTGCCTCTTACAGCGGCAGCCTGGTCGCCTGAGGCTATCATAGCCCTGCTGGCACAGATGGAGGCATCCACGGGTAGGCAGGTAGCAGCACAGGCAAGGTAGGAAGAGGGAGATGAGGCTCATGGCTGCCCAGCGGACAAAGCAAGAGCTAGGCCCACAGGAGCAGGGCTCATCAGCGCAGTTGTCTTCATCATCAGTGGAGCAGTGGTAGAAGAGGCCCTTAACACAGCAGAGGCAAGTGCCATAATCGAGGAGGCTCTCAGCAGAGCAAAGGCAACGCTGGTTGCACAGCCAGCAGGAGGGGAGAGGACGAGCTGCCGTGCAGAGGACACATTTGCAACGCCCACACTCCTCGCAGATGAAGAGGTGCTCACTGGGGTGCACTGAAGATTGCTCAGCTTCTCCCTTCAGAGCACCATCAACCTTTGGGTGGGCCCCTGCTCCAGGCTGGGTTCGGATGATGGACTGGCCTGAAGGTGAGGGGGTAATGCTGGCCAAGAGCCTTTGATCAGAGGCAGTGGTGCTATGGGACATTGAGCTAGCAATGCTAGATTGGCTCAGATGCTGAGGCAAGGGCTGCAATTGATGGCACTGGCTGAGACTGCGTGGAAGAGCAGTAGGCATGGTAGCCAGGGACCAATCAGATTTGTGGGTTTGCACTATAAGGGAAGGGCTGGAGAGGGCCTGTTTACAGGGGACTGGAGGCCGTTCCACATAATCATTGCTAGCATGAGTAGAGCGCAGCTGTTCAATAGGGAGAATTTGTTGGAAATCATCTGTCACTGCAGCATCCATGTTGCCTTGATTCTTGAGTTCTGAGTGGTTTTGGGTCAGGGTGGCACTTGTGGTGATAAAGAGCCCTTGTTGTTACATGGACTTTAGGGCACATCAGAAAATCCTAGGAGAGAAGAAATAGAAACAACACATGAGAACACATCGGCCTGAATACTTTGCAGGGAGCTAAACAAAGCTCGAGTCCTGTCTCCTCTGCCACTACCTTCTATTACTTTAGGATAGTCCTATTGTTTCACCTTTATTCTGTAATTGACCTTGCCTACTTCTTCATAGGCAAATCCGGTCAACTCATCCAGACTATAAAGCACTCTGGGACCAAAGCTCAGATCATTGATTGCTTTTGTATTTCATCATATGACTAGGGTCACGGGAGCAGCTACCTCATTCAGTGTTTGTTAACAGAGAAATCTAGGCCTTGAGCATCAAAATTCTAATAAAAATGAAACCTAATTTCAAATGCAAAGGCTACATCCTGAAGCAATGCCAATGTAAAAGAAAAAGCCTAACAAGTCTCCAGTGAGAAGTTGTGTGAGTGTGTATGTATGAGAGATAAATATAGGTGAACATATATGTATCATCAATCAAAATTCCCCCTTCAGCGAAATTTCTGATAAACATAAATAAACAAATGAGAATGGAATTGATTGATTCAGTGAATATAGGCATGCAAGATGTAATAATGGCACTGATATGGCAGAGACACAGAAGGCAAAAATCACGCTATCTGTAGAATAATAGGAAAAAAACTTTCCAAAATTTTAAGGAAGCCAAGACTAATCATCTTGCAGTTCTCCTCACCTTTATGCTGCTGTAACTTACTGAAGAGATAATTCTTTCTAAGTGGCAGTGTGCCTCCAGAATCAAACTTTTATACATGTGGGAGTAACACTGGAGATGAGGGAACCATAAAAGATGAACCCAGAAATATTTGAAATATCACCTGTATATATACCTACTACCTAAGTCAAGTCTACATTGATGGGACTTACTAGGCAGAATCTACTTGAACTGCTTTTCCCTGTCTTTACCTTACGCAATAAATTGGCTTTCTTAAAGAGCAACAATGTTCTTATATCAGATCTAAACCAAGCTGAATATCTAGAAAGCATATATGCTTGTGTCTCCATTGTAGCACAATCAGGAACTGGTGGGTGGTAATTCCCTGAAAGATTTGATTGAGCCTAGTACTGATAATGGTGACTATGAGGAAAATGTTGTACAAACAGTAGATTACTGTATTGCAACACCTGGAAGACTGAGCAACCAAAAAGGTGTACACAAGAAAACCTAAACACAAATCCCAGAGTCATTCTGGAGGCATTAGGACCTAGGAAACACTAGCATGAATAAAATATATATTTGAAATCCATCATATTTCAGGCCTTCTCAAAATAGATCGATTACTCACACTACTGTATAGAATGCAAAGCTTGAATGAGTAATAGAAATGAACAAGTGAAAGAGGATAGTGCTTGATTAGATTTCCATAAGCAAGCAAACACGACACTGAAATGTGCCCAAAGCTCAATAACAGGAGAAATAAGGATGCCGTTCATAAAGGCTGCAGTGGCTAATAATATGACCAGACTCATTGCCTTTTGAGGCTATATCCCCATGCAAACCTCTTTAGTTGAATTTGCATCTGTTCATTTTTTGAAAAGAAGATTTAATTTGGTTAAAAATAACTTTCTGGCACATCACATAGAAGAACCAGTCTGACTATAATTTCACTTTTTAGCTAGTTGTTTTTGTGTTATTTAATGCAGCACAAGAGAATGCAGATAAACAATGTGGCCATTCTAAGGCTCAAATATCTATAAAACTTTTGTCAAATCACTTGCTTTGTTTGGGCCTCAATTTCACTATCTATATAAATATAGGATTAAAGTAGGTGATTTTGAAGGACTGAACCTATGGTCTATCATTTTGTAACTACACAGTTTGGCAAAAAAAATTATCTTTGTCTATACCTTCCACACGTTCAATCCTTGAGGGTAAACTAAGCAATAGGCCCTAGTTCATTTGGGCATTCAAAAGCAAAATTTATGTCTCTTTTATTTACTTGGATCACAGCCCCCTGAAGCCTCCAACATATACCTCCAACATATGCTGTACTTTGTTAAGACTAATAATCTTAGCTTTGGAAAGGAAAAAGTAGTTTTCATTGGGTCACCTAAATAAACAAAGAAACATTGTTCAGCTGACCTGAAGGGTATGTGGACGTAGAAGCTTTGGATCAGGAGAATTCTTTTGGCAATTTATAAGAAATAGATTTATTCCCCATTGATCAGATAAAGACTGCGTGGGGCTCTTTTTGTCTTTTTTACTATAAGAACAGTAACAAATACACTGGATGCATTTTTAGACTCATTGATTTCCCAAAGGAAACTAGATTCAAATCATATTGGAAATTCCAAAAATCAGTAACTCAAAGGAAGGCATACAAGGCCTCAAAGTTACTAGAGATAATCATATGGAATTCCAAGAGTATCAGTACGTATCTCAGACACATGCCCAGAAGGTTCAAAAGCTAAGCTTGGAGGAATCTGGGTCATAATTGAAATGACTCAGAACCATGTTCAAAGGGGATTCTGTCTTGACAGCAGAAGAGTATATACCGTGCTTAAGTTGAGAAGGTGTATCTAGATATTGATTAGATTGCTGTAAGACTGAGAAGTTAAGATGCTTAGTTGGATGATTAAAGGAAGCTCTAGGCATTGGTTTGGGATGATGAAGTACTACTGTCTTGTTTACAAGGGACCTAACAGGATGAACTCGGAAGGTTTTTTCCTGCCCTGCAAAATCTTTTATTAGAATGGACTGTGGAAAATCTGCAATACAGAGGGCAGGAGGACCTGGGTAAACTTAGGGTGTTGAGAAGGATAAAACAAGATTGAATGATAGTAAATTGTTTGCCAATCTGACTAACAGGATGAACTGAGATAGGTACTGTAGGGGAAGGTAAAAGGGGGGAAAAGTTAAGAAACAAATAAGCAAGAGACTGCTACAGCAGACAGATTGGATGAAAAACTACTACTGCATGCATGTTTATGATTCAGAAATCCACCCATTAAAGGGCCATTCACTGTGAGCAAAAACAGTTAAGAAACTGTGCTGTTGGTCAGTTCCATATTCTATTAAATGAGAGAATATGCATATCAAATATTATTAAACAGGAGCCAAGGTGATTACAAGTCTTGGCTGCACATTGGTGGGATCTAGTGATTTCTGTCACGTAGTGCCTCTGCAGTAATGAATGATGCATTGTAAACCCACTCCCATCTCAGTCCCTCTGGCCAGGTGCTCATAGCTTTCTCAACAGTTTTTCTGTAGCCCTGAAATTTTCTACGTTCACCTAAACAGAAATTTCTTTTCTTATTCCAACTAAGGGACTAGAGAGCTAAAGCTATTCAAGAAATGCTGTTTGTTAATGAAAGAAAAATATATTTACTTCCTGGAACCTAAAATCTGCCATGTTGAGACCAAAGTTGAAAACATCCCTATCTAAAGCCCTGCTCTGCTAATACCTTAAGACAGCTCTGATTTCTCTGGTAAATCCTTCCTGAAACAATATGACTCAACCTCAATTTCCAAGAGGAGGGGAAAAAAGGAGAGCCTGGCTCCTGTTTTCTCCCACTCCCATGGGTTCAATGCTGTTTTGTACCTTACTGTGTAACAGCTCTGGGGTGTGTTACTTTTTTCTGTGCTCTGCTGTTATATACACTCGTTCTCAGAATAACTGAAAGCAAACATAGGGGGAATTTCTGCTATGGCTTTATATGTTTTCTTAGTTCTACTGTTCCAAAGTCTGCTCTCCAAAAATCCCTCTCTGTGCAAAAGCATTTGCATCTCTATCAAAGCACTCCCCCCTTACAAATACCAAGTTGTATATAGTTTACATTACTAACCTCTCAGCCACTGACTGGGCCTCCCTCCTACCACATACATCTTGCTGGAGCTGCCAGGTTCTCACCACATTTAACTCTTAACTTGTCACTTTGCTACCCTAGTCCTATTCATTACTTTAATAGTTTTATTAAGACTCATGGCAGTTTATTTCAAACTGGAGAGTCTTGTAGTTTTAAGAGCTTGCATTTTTAAAGATATAGGTGTTTCAGTGATAAGCAGTACATGGAAAAACTGTAATAACAAATGAATTCACATAATTCTAATCCTGAAGAGAATGCTGGTTGTTCATTTAGGAAGTAGGAATCTTTCTTTAAACCTCAAATCCTTGTACAAGATACAAGATATTTAAGTTGTAGTCCTAATTCCAGTTCTACTTTGTTTTGTGATTGTGGGCAAGTGACTTCCGTCCCAAGCCTCAGTTTCTTTATCTGCAAAATGAGGGGCACAAAAGGAGGGCTTTTAAAGCCCCTTCTTATCTTGATAGTCTAAATGTTTTGTGCTGGGTTTGTTGGTTGCATTTCTCTGTCTCAAAAAGTCTTTCATGAAGAATTAATCTCCTTCCTTTAGATTTTTTAATTCCTCACTACCAACTCCTCAACTCTGAATAAAATCCCTCCAAATCCAAGTCACTCAGACCACCATCTAGATTGTTTTACAGCTAGAGAGTCCTAAAAACAGAACACAAAGAAACCAAAATGCATAGAATAAAGTCTTAGTAAATGTTTATTTAGAGGTACAGGGAGTAAGACTAATACTTCCTTGTGGATAAAATGCTAGTCTGTGCCTTATTGGTATGTATGTATGCAGCCGACTTGCTGGGACCATGATTTAACACCTGGTATATCCAAATTCATGTAACAGCACATTATGTTACAATGAGGTTTTAATGTACCCAGAAAAGCAACAATAGTTTGCATTTCAAAATAGATTTTCTGTTTAAGAGTTCAAGGTCTGTTTTCTGTTCATCCAACTTGGTTTGCAGCACGCAGAGGTGAATGATAATTATAATTTGCTACAGGAATGGAAGGGAATATAAACCACTGCACTAGGTCCTATCAATGCCTATTGGCTAACTGGACATGCTCACAGGTTCTCACTTTTGACAAAATTTCTGTATGCCACACAGAGGCATGTGCACACATACGCAGGCGTGGATCCAGAGATTTCTAAATCATTGCTCTGACTCAATGTAAGTAGGGGGTTATGCCGTGTCAGCTTGCGCCATTTCTACCCAGGGCAAGGTGATGTGATGAAATCTGAACGATGCACAGCCCAGACTTGTGAGCCAATAGCAGACTAGCCCCACGCTGACAGGATGCCCGCTGGGCAGCCAGACTGGCCTCAGCACGGGCTCTCCCTACGTCCTCAGCTTGGGTGGTTAGGCTGCGCTATACGGGGCTTAGGCAAGCACCAAAATGCATTTAAAGGTCAACAGGCTAGAAATTAAATTGACATTTGGCTACAAAAGGGTTATTTTGAAGTTCCATTTTGATTTATAAATTTCCAATACGGATAGTTTTGTGCAAAAGCTGATTCATTTAAATCTCATTTAAATGGTTTTCATTTTATTTTACCGACGCGTTTGCTCTTGTACGCGTGCACACGCGTGCGCGCACACACGCGCGCACACACACACACACACACACACACACACGATGGCTGGAATGAATGGCAATCTGTGCATTGCATAGAAAGAAAGAATTCTAGGGTCTTTAAGAGCTAATCTCTGTGGCTTACCTTGAGGAAAGGGTTTATCCATGCTGAGAAAAGCAGAACTAATGCCCCATTTGGCTCAAAAGACCTCTTCTTCTCCTGAGTCTTTAGGTTTCTCCACCTCTCTTCGGAAAGTCTGAATGAAAACTCCACTGGCAGTGGAGCCAGAAACAGAGATAGTTCTGTGTCGGTCTTTCTGACACAGCAGAGAAAACGGAAAGAAGGGGGGGAAAAACGATGGTGCGGAGGGTGGGGAGGAGAGTCAGACCTGTAGTGGCAGATACTTTGTATAGATCTAAATCTTGATGCACGTATCCCCCAAAGAAAGCTCAGCAGGGTAAGTTGTTCATCTCCTCCTCCTCTTTCTCCTCCTCCACCTCTTCTTTCTCCTCCTCCTCCTTCTATTTCTCCTCCCCCTCCTCCTCCGCCTCTTTCTCCTCCCCTTCTCCTCCTCCTCCTCTTTCTTTTCCCCCTCCTCCTTTGGCGTTTTCCTTCCCCTCCTCTTCCCTCCCCCTTCCCTCCTCCCGTTCTTCCTTCTTTACCTCCTCCCCCTCTTTCTCTTCTGCCTCCGCCTCCGCCTCCGCCTCTGTCTCCTCCAATCTGACGGATGAACCAAAGCAGCAGAAACTGCAGTTGTAGACGCAGGGTATCTCAACAGAGCAATAGATACCGCTAGTGTGTGATTATTTATATAGCTCAGGGTGTGTTGGTATATAATCTGCAGAGATGGGGATGGGGGAGGGGGATGAGATTGCAGTGTGTTCCACTCAGCTAGCTGGCTGTTTTGTGAATGTAGATGATTTCTGAAGGTCTTGTGAATGGATTATAGGGGAGGATGGGAGGGAAGGGATTTATTGCTCCTGTTATAATTTCTTTCTCTCCCTTTCTCTGTGTCGTTTGCTTTCCCGGAGCTGTAGCTCTTAATGCTTAGCTAAGTGGCGTCATCCAGTTGAAATTGAATCGACCCATTAGAACTCCCCATAGGAATCTCTGTATCCGGTCCCTGGGTAATGACTGAAACAAAATTTAAAGGGGAATGGGGGTGGGGTGCAAAGTAGCAATTTTAAGGAGGCCTAATTTAAATATCTCCGCCGATCACAGTCCTACCAAACCACTCAGCCCTTGCTGAGTGATAGCTGCTTGAATCAGAAAGACAGAGGTTCTCCTTTGTTTCGGGGTTTCTCCCACCTCTTACCCGCTTTCATTCCTAATTTTTCAGCAGTAATTGTAATTATCCATCCATCATTTATTGGGAAACCATTACCCAGCTTACTTTCCCTTTCTGCCATATAATCAACAAATGTTTTTTGAGTGCCTTGTTTTGTGGTAGGTATTGTGGATTCAGTAAGGACAACAGAATCCCTGCCTTCAATGCAGCCTTCTTGGGACAGCCCGTCTTCTGAAAATAAAGCAGCTTTGGACCTTTTCTCTTAAAATGAAGATCAAAGTTTTCTGTAAATTATCCTCAGTCCAGTATTTAATTCAACAGGAATGGGTCTTCCTTTTGGGCATCCAGACAGAAGCACTTGGATGAAAACAAGCTCGTTTTTAAAATAAAAGAGATCTGATTTCAAGTCCTGCTTCAATGGACAAGTAGCAGGAGCTTGATCATCAACATTCTTAGGATGCTTTGCTTACCCCATTTGTAAAATTGAGATGGTAAATGGTGACAGTTCAGAGTAAAACAAACCTGTGAGTCAGGAAACTCAGATTCTTAATCTTACTCTAACTCCTTGTGTGACCTTTGCAATTTACTTTACTTCTAGTGCCTCAATTTCTACATTTACTTGAGGAGATCCGATTAGGTAATTACTAAGGTCTCTTCTAGCTCTGACTGACATTCTATTATGTACACCCTTGCAGGACGGTTAACAGAACATGGGATTAAGAACATATATGGTTGTGTGGGTCTGCATGCACATATGTGTATGTGTGTGTCAAAGGTGTTCCAAACTCTTTTGTTGATGTGTATGTATATATAGTGTATACACACATATGCATACATACATATGTATGTGTGTGTGTATAATTTCTAAGCAAATCCATATCTCTTCCTAAGCAGAATTTCTAGAGTCAAGAGATTTGCCTATGTAAATTCTTCCCTTTTGTGGCTCAAACTTCTTCTTTACTCTTAATATTGACTTGACTTTTGTGGCTCAAACTTCTTCTTTACTCTTAATATTGACTTGAACTTATCTAGATCATGAAAACCATTAAAGCTAATCTGTAGTTTCATCTGCAGAAGAGGATAGATTCACTAACATATTAATTCACCCATTTTTTTCAGGAGGTATTTATTGCACATCAACTGTGTGTCAACTGTTGTACTAACTAGATTCAGGTCAAACAAATCAGGGTTCAAATTTTTGCTCCTAAATTTATGAGCTATCTGACTTTGGGCATCTCAATTCACCTCTCTGAACCTGTGTGTTCATCTATAAAATGGAGGTAACTGTAGTCCCTACATCAAAGGATTGTGCTATTTCCTATAGATTGAATAAGGTCTTGCATCTGAAACGTTTATTATGTGTCTGGCATCTAGTAAGTGCTCAATGAACAGTAAATATGAATATTAAGAAAATTAAGAAGTTGTTCTCACCTTAACATAGCCCATAGGAGGGGAAGGAGATAATTTCAATTGAAAATCCTTTTATTTTCTAAGGTCCAGCTTTAAATTTGAATAGATATATGACAAATGTATTTTTCTTAAATGTGGCTAATTTTCATACTTTATTCCTCTGTTCAAAAACTTATTTCTAATTCCTAAAACATTAAGTTTAATTACTCTGCCTGTCAATCAGGTTATTCTCTATACATTCCACTTCTCAACAGCTCTTTTAACATAAAACAAATTGATCACTTCTCGGCCTTTTGGCTAAGATCAAGTGTAACATAAAACAAATTGAATGTTTCACTCTTGTAAGGTACCAATGCATATGGCTACCAATCCAGCTTTTCATATTACACTTCACATGAGTTATATATATTTATTAATTCTCTGCCTTCAGGTCCTAATTCCTCTGTTAATCCTTCCCTGACTACTAAGGCTCCTTTCTGTTCTAAAGCTTTATGATAGTTTTTATTAATACCCTAATTTATTTCTACATTTGAAACTCCTACAACCCTTTTATCTATGTCCTGTCCTTGTTATTCAGCAGACTTTGTTAGATGCTTTACCTTCTTTCAAAATATTTTTGACTTAATTGTCATATCAGAAATGATTTAAACAACCAGTTGCTATAAGTATGAAAAGGTGTGTTTAATTCATGACAAAACCACAACTTAGAGATTTCTAAAACATAGTAGTAAGGAAGATATTTGGAGGGCAGAGTGATTTTTCTGTTGTCCTTCAAGGTTACTTATTTAGTTTTTGAAATTACTGGCTTTTGGAAATAGGTGGATTGGTCTGTGGTAAGACAGTATTTCCAACTTCAATTGGAATTGAACTAATGTCAGCAAGGTATGTATAAAGACAAAAAAGCCATTGGTTGGGAGGCAGGAGACCTGTGTTTGCTTCTAGGCCAACACTGTCACTAACTACCTGTATGATCTTAGACAACTCATTGAATTTGTCTAAATGGTTCCTGAAAAACACACCATTAACTAAAGAGCTAAGAAAGCATGTTTCCTGAAATACACTGAATCTAACAAGTTTGTAAAATAAGTTGTCAGATATCACATAATGAATTTCATAATGTCTCAATATCAATTTTTGTATATAATTGTACTATCCCCAATATCTTATCAAAAATCATGAAACTGCAGGGGCATCTGGGTGGCTCAGTCAGTTAAGCATCCAACTCTTTTTTTTTAAGTTTTTATTTGTTCGTTTGTTTGAGAGTGTGTGTGTGTGTGTGTGTGAGAGAGAGAGAGAGAGAGAGAGAGAGAGAGAGAATGAGTGGGGGAGGGGCAGAGAGAGAGGGAGACAGAGGATCCAAAGCAGGATCTGTGCTAACAGCAGACAGATCGATGCAGGGCTGTGAGATCATGACCTGAACCAAAGTCAGACACTTAACCAACTGAGCTACCCAGATGCCCCAGCATCTAACTCTTGATTACAGCTCAGGTCATGCTCTCACAGTTTATGGAATCAAGCCCTGTGTCAGGCTGATAGCACAGAGCCTGCTTGGGATTCTCTCTCTCCTTCTCTCTTTCTCTCTGTCTCTCTCAAAATAAATAAACTTTTTAAAAAATCATGAAACTACAAATAATCTTTCAGAAACATAACAGCTAAAAAAATATTTATGTAGATTGCCAAGAGTCAAATATTTGTTTAATAGGCATTAATAGAGTGACCAGTGTGCTAGGTCCTGGGGATACAGCAGTGAAGACAAATATCACAAATGTTATATCTACCCTCAAAGAGATCACTGTCTAGAATTGGAGACAAGCAATTATAATAAAATGTGATAAAGAAAAAGACAGATACCTAAACTGGTCTTTCAGTGGACAAGGGAGTCCAATGACATGGATATTCAACTAGTTTGGAATAGTTAGAGCAAAAATCCTTGAAGGGATTTGCAGATCAAAGGGTTCTGTGGTGTAGTGATTAAGAGTGTAAACTCTAGAATGAGTCAACTTGAGTCAAATTCCAGATCAGCCACTTGCCAGCTATATATCTTTGGCCAAGTTACTTAATCTCTTTGGGCCTTGGTTTCTCATTTGTACAATCAGTACAATTTGCAAATATACCTCATAGGGTTGTTGTGAGAATTAAATGGTTTAAAACATGTTAATTGCTTAGAACAGTATCTGGCAGAGAACAAACCTCTCTCCCCACCCACTTGAATGTCAACTCCATGAGAGAAGGAAATTTAGTTGTTGAATCATCAGCACTTAGTGAGTGGCCCATAGAAGGCATTGTTGAATGAATGATCATTAACATAATTATTATTTTTATAGTTATCACCCTAAGAGGTGAGAAGGTTGAATAATCTCAGTTGATTTTATTGTTGCCTTAATATAGGCCCACAATATAAAGATATAGTGATAAATTGACATATAAAATAAATTAATTCTATATTATTAACATACATATTATATTATTTATACTATTAATTAATATATAATTAATCAATAAATCCATGGTATCAAGGGGCTCATAATTTATTTATTAAAAAAATTTTTTTAACATTTATTTATTATTGAGAAACAGAGAGAGACAGAGCATGAGCAGGGGAGGGGCAGAGAGAAGTGGAGACACAGAATCCGAAGCAGGCTCCAGGCTCTTAGCTGTCAGCACAGAGCCCGACGCAGGGCTCGAGCCCACGGACTGTGAAATCATGACCTGAGCTGAAGTCGGACGCCTAACTGACTGAGCCACCCAGGTGCCCCAAGGGGCTCATAATTTAGTAGGAAAGCTAGCAAACAGACAAATGTAATAAAGGATAAATGCTATGGAAGGGAGCAGAGAGGAAATACACCTAATCCAATACTGAAGGAGTTACAGAATTCTTCCTAGAAAAGGTGATATTTAAATATAAATTTGAAGGATGAGAAGGACATTAGAGCCAAAGGGAATGGCATGTGCAGAAGCCAACAGGTAAGAGAAGGGATGACACAGAATGAACTGCAAAAAGAACCATCACTGAATCTCCCAAACTCAACAAAATGCCTGGCACAGAGTAGATGCTCAGAAATATTTGATAAATAAAAGAATGAATAAAAACAATTACAAGCAGAGATAATAGAACTAATAAAGATACAAAGATGTGAAAACAATATGTTTTATAAACCATTCTAACAGGGTCCCCTATACTCATAGCTTGAACAAATTAGGAGCAGAAATTTTCTCAAGAAGGCACCACCCACGTTTTATTCATATTCGTAAAATGTACTGAGCTTATTTAGGTTTCTCACTTAGGTTTTACTAAACTGTAGGAAGTGGAAATAGATTATACATAAAAAAATCAATTTTGTATGATGGTCCAATACACTATCTAAAATAATCAGTATCAGGGAAGCTTCAGTGGCTCAGTTGGTTGAGTGTCTGACTCTTGATTTTGGCTCGGGTCATGATCCCAGGATCGTGGGATCAAGCCCTGTGTCAGTCTTTGCACTGAGCATGGTGCCTGTTTGGGATTCTCTCTGTCTCTGTCTGTCTGTCTCTGTCTCTCTCTGTCTGTGTGTGTGTGTGTGTGTGTGTCTCTTTCTCCCCTTCTGTACCTCTCCCCCACTCTCACTCTCTCTTTCTAAAATAAAATAAAATAAAATAATAGTTATCATAATCTTCATCCATAAACCCAATAAAATATCACCTATAATTATAACCCATACTTTCTTATTTTGTCTATATAAAACATGGATTCTACACAAATTCTGAAAGTCTTTCCTCATTCTGCTTTTCCCAGAATGCAACTAAATCCATTTGAGAGCCTGCAGGCCAGTTTTATCCATACTCTACTGAAGTCAAGAAGAACTCTTTAGAAATGCCATATGGAAAGCTGACCTATGATCATCCTGATTCAGCAGTGATGATGCCAGAAGAAGTAAACAATGCCAAGGAAATATATATTCTTAACCAAAAACCTTATAGGGATGGTGATAATTATTTTTACCCACAAAAGCTGACAAACAAGTATAGGAGCAATATCACCAACAATGAGAGAATGGTACAGAAAAGTCAGAGAAAAAAATAATGTGGGAGAGTAAGGAGGGGTAGGAGGTAGAGACAAAGTGGCTCTGTGGAAAGAAAGTAGGACTGAGTAAGGAAATGTAAAGTTTAGTATCTTAATCTGTGTAGCTTTGGCAGGTCATTTTTCATCTTTAGGCCCTATTTTTCTCATCTGTAACATAGTAAGTTTCAATAAAATTCAATAAAACAAACACATACTGAGCACATCTTTAATGTGAAGGAATATACTTGATGTGGAAGATACAGAGATGAATGAGTCATAATATGCCATGTGGTAAGCCCTTAATATATACTAGTTGAATGAATAAATGAGTGGTCTTAGCCTCTCATTACTCACAGTATGATAGAATAAATGGACATGTAAACATATAAACTGCAATACAGTGTCACTAAATCAGATGAGAGATAATTGTGGCCTGAATCAAGGCAGCGGCACTGTAGATGAAGAAAAGTGGATGATATACAAAACGCAGAATGAACAAGAATTAGTGACTTATCAGTCACTTATTAGATGTGAGATGTAAATCATGCCATATTCTGAGATATGGAAGGAACATAAAAAAATGAACTTTGAGTATGTTGGGTTTGAGGTGCCCATGTAATATCTAAATGATAATCTAGGCAAATTTACACATGGGCCCTTAAGTTTATATGAAGGTATGAATCCATTACATACAAATTTTAGGATTGTTAGTTCTAGCTCTGTGAAAAATGGTGGTGATGTTTTGATAAGGATTGCATTATGTGTAAATTGCTTTGAGTAGTACAGATATTTTAACAATATTTGTTCTTCCAATTCATGAGCATAGAATGTCTTTCCATTTTCTTTTGACGTCTTCAATTTCTTTCATCAGTATTTTATAGTTTTCAGAGCAGAAGTCTTTCACCTCTTTGGGTAGGTTTATTCCTCAGTATCCTGTGGGTTTTGGTGCACTTGTAAATGGGATTTGTTAATTTCTCTTTCTGCTGCTTCATTATTGGTGTATAGAAATGCAACAGATTTCTGTTCATTGATTTTTTATCCTGCAACTTTATTGAAGTTGTGTATCAGTTCTACCAATTTTTTGGTGGAGTTTTTTAAGTTTTCTATATAGAGTATCATATCATCTGAAAATAGTGAAAGTTTGACTTCTTCCTTGCTGATTTGGACGCCTTTTATTTCTTTTTGTTGTCTGATTGCTGAGGCTAGGACTTCCACTACTATGTTAAATAACAATGATGAGAGGAGACGTCCCTCTCTTGTTCCCAACCATAGAGAAAAAGCTCTCAGTTTTTCCCCACTGGGGATGATATTTGCTGTGGGTTTTTCATATATGGCCTTTATGATGTTCAAGTATGTCCCTCTAAACTTACTTTGTTGCGGGTTTTTATCAAGAATGGATATGGTACCTTGTCAGATGCTTTTTCTGCATCTATTGAGAGGATCAGAGGGTTCTTATCCTTTCTTTTATTAGTGTGGTGTATCACATTGATCGATTTGTGAATATTCAACCAACGTTGAACTTAAAAATAGTTTTCCACTTGATCATGGTGAGTGATTTTTTAAATGTACTGTTGGATTCGATTTGCTAGTATTTTGTTGAGAACTTCTGCATTCATGTTCATCATGGATATTGGCCCATAGTTCTCTTTTTTTTTTTTAAGTGGGGTCTTTGTCTGGTTTTGGAATCAGGGTAATGCTGGCCTCATAGAATGAGTTTGGAAGTTTTCCTTCCATTTCTATTTTGTGGAATAGTTTGAGAAGAATAGGTATCAACTCTTCTTTAAATGTTTGGTAGAATTCCCCTGTGAAGCCATCTGACCTTGGACTTTTGTTTGTTGAGAGATTTTTTTTTTTTGAGATTTTGATTACTGATTCAATTTCCTTGCTGGTTATCAGTCTGTTTGAGGTTTTTTTTTTATTTCTTCCTGTTTCAGTTTTGGTAGTTTTCATGTCTAGGATTTTATCCATTTCTTCCAGGTTGCCCAATTTGTTGTAATATACTTTTTATAATATTCTCTTATAATTGTATTTCCGTGGTGTTAGTTGTGATTTCTCCTTTCTTATTTGTGATTTTATTTATTTGGGTCATTTGTCTTTCCTTTTTGATAAGTCTGGCTAGAGCTTATCAATTTTATTGATTTTTTTGAAAGAACCAGATCCTGGTTTCATTGATCTCCAAATAGCCAAAGCAATCTTGAAAAAAGAAAAGCAAAGCTAGAGGCATCACAATTCCGGAATTCAAGTTATATTACAAAGCTGTAGTGATCAAGACAGTATAGTACTGGCACAAAAACAGACACACAGATCAAAGGAACAAAAGAGAAAACCCAAAAATGGACCCACAAATATATGATCAACTAATCTTTGACAAAGCAGGAAATAATGGAATAAAGACAGTCTCTTCAACAAATGGTGTTGGAAAAATCGAACAGCAAAATGCAAAAGAATGAACCTGGACCACTTTCTTTAACCATACACAAAAATAAACTCAAAATTGGGGTACCTGGGTGGGTCAGTCAGTTAAGCGTCCGACTTTGGCTCAGGTCATGATCTCACAGTTCGTGGGTTCAAGCCCCGCATCGGCCTCTGTGCTGACAGTTCAGAGCCTGGAGCCTGCTTCAGATTCTGTGTGTGTCTCTCTCTCTCTGACCCTCCCCCATTCGTGCTCTGTCTCTCTCAGTCTCTCTCTCTCTCAAAAATAAGCATTAAAATTTTTAAAATAAAATAAATTAAATAAATAAAAATAAATAAAAATAAACTCATAATGGATGAAAGACCTAAATGTGAGGCAGGAAGCCATCAAAATCCTAGAGGAGAACACAGGCAGTGACCTCTTTGACATCGGGCATAGCAGCTTCTTACTAGACATGTCTCCTGAGCCAAGGGAAACAAAAGCAAAAATGAACTATTGGGACTTTATCAAAATAAAAAACTTCTGCACAGTGAAGGAAGCAATCAACAAAACTAAAAGGCAACATACAAATTGGGAGAAGATATTTGCAAATGACATATCTGATAAAGGGTTAGTATCCAAAATATAGAAAGAATTTATACTACTCAACACCCTAAAAAAAACCCCAAATAATCCCAGTAAGAAATGGGCAGAAAATGTGAATAGACCTTTTTCTAAAGAAGGCATCCAGGTGGTAACAGACACATGAAAAGATGCTCAACATCACTGATCATCAGGGAAATACGAATCAGAACTATAATGAGATATCACCACACACCTTTCAGAATGGCTAAAATTAACAACACAGGAAACAACAGATGTTGGCAAGGATTTGGGGAAAGGGGAACCCTCTTACACTCTTGGTGGAAATGCAAACTGGTGCAGCCACTCTGAAAAACAGTATGGAGGTTCCTCAAAAGGTTAAAACTAGAACTACCCTACTATCCAGCAATTGCACTACTAGGTATTTACACAGAGGATGGGAAAATAATAATTTGAAGGGATATATGCACCCCGATATTTATAGCAGCAGCATCTACAATAGCCAAAATATGGAAAGAGCCCAAATGCCCAGTGACTGATGAATGGATAAATAAGATGTGGTATATATACACAATGAAATACTACTCAGCCATAAAAGATGAAATGTTGCCATTTGCCACGATGTGGATGGAGCTAGAGTGTACTATGCTAAGCAAAATAAGTCAGTTAAAGAAAGAAAATTACTATATGATTTCAGTCACATGTGGAATTTAAGAAATGTAACAGATGAACATGGGTAGGGGGAGAGGAAGGCAAACCATAAAAAGACTTTGTTTGGAAAACAAATTGAGGGTTGCTGGAAGAGAGGTAGTTGGGGGAATGGGCTAAATGAGTGATGCAGATTAAAGAGGGCATTTGTTGTGATGAGCACTGGGTGTTGTATGGAAGTGATGAATCACTAAGTTCTACTCCTGAGATAAATATCACACTGTATGTTACCTAACTAGAATTTAAATAAAAATCTGATACACAAGAAAAAAGAAAATATGGATCAGGAATGGAAATATGGGCACCAGTAGTACACAGATTTACATCATGTGAATGGATGAGCCTAGTAGGAAAGTGTGTAAAATGTTAGAGTGCCAGAAAGGTATAAGTCAAAACCATGGATATCACAGATATTTAAGGGATTGGCAGGAAGGAAGTCTCTAAAATAGACTGAGAAGCTATGGTCAGAAATGTGCCCAAAGAATCATGAGAGCATGGTTCCTAGAAGCCAAGAAAGTATAATGTTTGAAGTTGAGTGATCAACTATCAATTCCAACAGAGTGGTCAAGTGAGATATATAAAGTATCTACTGGTTTGGCAGTGTGAAGATTACTAGTAAATTTGGTCCAGGTGCATGTATCTTTCAAACAGCGGTTCTCATCCATGGCTGCACATCAGTATCATATGTGGAACGTTAGTAAACTACATATTCCTAACCGTTACCTCCAGAGATTCTTATTCAAGAGATCTTGGGTGAAACCAAAAAATCTGCATTTTTATAAAGCCCCACATGGTCCTTAAATGTAACATTTTCTCTTAACTCTAGACCCTTGCAAATGCTATTATCCTCACCTGGAATAATGGAAACTCCCAAGTCTGCTCCAGACCTCCTAGGTGAACTCTAGACTCACATATCCAACAGCTTATCAGAAATCTCCACTCATCATCTTGCTTTATCCAACAAATGTGATATAGGATAAGGGGGTTGCTATTTGATGTATGGTGGTTATGGAAAGTATCTCTCATTAAGTGACATTTGAGCGGAGTCTCAAACAAAGTGAGAGAAAAGACCTTTCAGCTATATGGGCACAGATCTCCCATGGGGAGGGAAGAGTAAATGCAAATCCCTGAGGCCAGAATGTGCTTAGAATGTTCTAGGAAGAGCAAGAAGATCAGCATGCCTAGAGTGCAAGAAGTGAGGGGATACTGGGAGTAAAGGAAAACAGAGAGGTAGCAAAGAGCTGGATCCAGAAGAGTATCATAATCTGACTTGTAATTTTAAAAGGATCTCACTCAGGGCACCTGGGTAGCTCAGTTGGTTTAGCATCCGACTCTGTTCCAGCTCAGGTCATGATCTCATGTTTTGTGAGTTCAAGCCCCACATCAGGCTCTGAACTGCAGTGTGGACCCTGCTTGGGATTCTCTCACTCCCTTACTCTCTGCCCCTCGCCTGGTCGTGCTCTCTCTCTCAAAATAAATAAACATTAAAAAAATAAAAAGTATCTCTCTGGCTGTCCTGTAGAGTACATATTCAGGAGAGAGGTTTAGGATTCAGGCAGGGAGAATAATTAGGAGACTATTGCAACAGTCCAGATGAGAGAGGAGTCAACAGTGGAAGTGATGTAAAGACAGAATTGGAAATTTTCTTCCATAGGGGCACCTGGCTGACTCAGTCTGTAGAGTATGCGACTCTTGCTTGATCTTGGGGTCATGAGTTGAGCCCCATGTTAAGGGTAGAGTTTACTTTAAAAAATATATTTTTTCTTCCATTAAAATACCTATTTTATCCTCTTTTTTCCCCATTTCAGTGAAAAGCAACACCTATACTTTCCCAACACAGTGTGTGTGTGTGTGTGTGTGTGTGTGTGTGTAAATGTACTTTAAGTCTCTGTCTTTTCCGACTGTAGCCTGACCTTCCCTGTCTGCATGACCTATGTGAGCTCCCTAAGTTTTATATGTGTGGTATCTCCACAGGACTTCACCTCTATGTCACTTATAGTGTACTTCAAGTGTATCCTTTTATATGGCTTTTCATACTTCCTGCTGGGCCCCGGTGTTCACATTCAGGTTTCAGAGGTGTACCATGGAGGTGGTCAATGTTGTATTAAGCATCTGGCCACATGGTGTTTAGATTCTGGTTTTTATTTAGCAGGACACTTCCCTGCCCCACATATATACTAACATACATTTCACTTTCTCCAGCTGTGTAACTTTTTTCCACATTAATCAGAAGTTTTAAAACGTGATAATGGAGCAAGGAGACAGAGCAAAGCAAGTCCTTGTCAATGTCAGGAGCTCTGAGGTAGCTGATGTGTCCATGTTCCTCATTCCCCTAGAAGGGAGGCCAGCCTGCTGCAGGTGACAACAGCACAGAGGATTACATTTGGTTCTGGGAGCAGTTTATTTTCAGAACTGACATCCTACCCAGTACTAAATATAGCCAGTCTCTTCCTTTCAAACAAGGTTTCTTTTCTGTTAAACTTCAATAAAGCTCTTAGCTCTCTATTACAAGGTCGGCCTCCCTCCCACCCTCTGTCTCTGTCTCTGTCTCTTTCTGTCTCTCTGTCTCTCTCTCTCTCTCCCCTACTTTTATGAACCTTATTCTTCTTATACTCCCTCTCTCCAACCACCTTCTTTCCTCTCTCTGGCTTCCTTGGTTTCTTCTCCAACTTTCTTCTCTTTCCTATTCCTCTTTTCTGCTTTCTTGGTGTCCTTCACTATCTCCTATGGCACTTTGCTGTTCATGTCTCCAGTTTTTGTTTTAAAGAATCTTTTAGAAACCCCCTCAATAGGTCAAGAGAACACAGATGCCCTAAGGCTAAAATGGGATATTTTGTTTGCTCATCTTTAAATATTCCCAGCCTGGAGATAGCTATATCTGTTTTCTTATGTGCAAACTGACTGGCATGTAATATTAATGACATGCTAGCATCTATTGAACATTAACAGTATATTGTTACTACTGTTCTAAATACTTTATACATATAATCCTCATAAAAATCTTCCAAGTGAAGGAACTTGGTCATTTATGGTCAATTGATTTTTTATAAGAGTGTCAGGACAGTTTAATGGGGAAAAAATAGTCTTTTCAAAAAATGGTGCTAGGACAACCAAATAGCTACATGTAAAAGAATGAAGTTGGACTTCTACTTCAAAACATATACACAAATTAACTCAAAATGGATTATCGACACAACGTATGAGCTAAATCTACATATAACACTCTTAGAAGAATGCATAGGAGGGGCGCCTGGGTGGCTCAGTCAGTTGAGTGTCAGGCTTCGGCTCAGGTCATGATCTCGCAGTTCATGGGTTTGAGCCCGTGTCAGGCTCTGTGCTGACAGCTCAGAGCCTGGAGCCTGTCTTCAGATTCTGTGTCTCCCTCTCTCTCTGACCCTCCCCTGCTCTCTCTCTCTCTCTTTCTCTCTCTTTCAAAAATAAATAAAAATTTAAAAAAAAGAGAAGAATCCAAAGGAGTAAATCTTTGTGACCTCGGGTTATGCAAAGCTTTCTTAGATAAAATAACAAAACCACAATGACAAAATATAGATAAATTGCACTTATCCAAAATCAAAATTTTTGGTGGGGAGGGAGCCTGTGTGGCTCAGTTGGTTAAGCATCTGACTCTTGATTTGAGCTCATGTCATGATCTCAAGTTCATGGGTTCAATCCCCACATCAGGTTCCATGCTGGCAGTGTGGAGCCTATGTGGGATTCTCTCTCTCTCCCTCTCTCTGCCCCTCCCATGCTTGCGCTCTCTCTATCTCTCAAAATAAATAAATAAATTTTAAAAAATTTTTGGCTACCAAACATACAAGAAAGTGAAAATACAACATAGAGAATGGGATAAAATGTTCTCAAATCATGTACCTCATAAGGAACTTGTATCCACAATAGATAGAGAAATCTTTTAACTCAACAACAAAAACAAATAACTAAATTGAAAATTGGGCAAAGGATTTCAATAGACATTTCTCCAAAGAAGGCATACAAATAGCCAATGTGTGCATGAAAATATGCTCAACATCATTGGTTATTAGGAAAATATAAAACAAAATACAATTAGTTACCCTTCCTACCTGTTAAGATGGCTAAAAACAAAACAATAGATAATAAATGTTGACAGGGATATGGAGAAGCTGGAAGCTTCATATACTGATGGCAAGATTGTAAAATGGTGCCATTTGGAAAACAGTTTGAAACTCAAAATGTTAAACATGAGCTTATATGATATAACAATTCCGTTTATTTTTTAAAAAGTTTATTTATTTTGAGAGAGATAAGGGAGGGCATAAGCAGGGGAAGGGCAGAGAGAGATGGAGAGAGAGAATCCCAAGAGAGAGATGGAGAGAGATCATGACCCAAGCTGAAATCAAGAGTCAGACACTTAACCAACTGAGATACCTGGGCACCCTTATTTTTAATTTTTTGAGGAACTTCCATACTGTTTCCCACAGTGGCTGCACCAATTTGCATTACCACTAACAGTGCACAAGAATTCCTTTTTCACCACATCCTTGCCAACACTTGTTGTTTCTTGTTTTTGATTTTCACCATTCTGACAGGTGTGAGGTGATAGCTCATGGTGATTTTGATTTTCATTTCCCTGATAATGAATACTGTTGAGCTTTGTTTCACGTGTCTGTGGGCCATCTGTATGTTTTCTTTAGATAAATGTCTTTTCATGTCTTCTGCCCATTTTTAAATTGGATTATTTGGGTTTTTTGAGTGTTAAGTTGTATAAGTTCTTTACATATATTGGATACTGTTTATTAGATATATATTTTGCAAATATCTTCTCCCATTCCATAGGTTGCCTTTTAGTTTTGTTGATTGTTTCCTTCACTGTGCAGAAGCATTTTATTTTTATGTAGTCCCAATACTTTATTTTGCTTTTTTGCTTTTGTTTCCCTTGCCTCAGGAGACATATCTAGAAGCATGTTCCTATGGCTGATATCAGATAAATTACTGCCTGTCTAGGATTCTTATGATTTTACGTCTCACAATTAGGTCCTTAATCCATTCTGAGTTTATTTTTGTGTATGGTGTAAGAAAGTGGTTCAGTTTCATTGTTTTGCATGTAGCTGTCCAGTTTTCCCAGCACCACTGGTTGAAAAGACTCTCTTTTTTTCCATTGCATATTGTTGCCTCCTTCATTGATGATTAATTAACCATAAAATCCTAGGTTTATTTCTGGGTTTTCTATTCTGTTCCATTCGTCTGTGTCTAGTTTTGTGCCAGTGCCATACTGTTTTGATTACTATAGTTTTGTAGTATCTTGAAATCTGGGATTGTGATACCTCCAGCTTCGTTCTTCTTTTCCAAGGTTGCTTTGGGGTCTTTTGTGCTTCCATACATATTTTAGGATTGTTTGTTCTAGTTCTGTGGAAAATCCCATTATTATTTTGATAGAAATTACATTGGAGGGCCCACATGTCTGCCGACTGATGAATGGATAAAGAAGACGTGGTGTATATATACAATGAAATATTACTCAGCCATAAAAAATGAAATCTTGCAATGATGTGGATGTGAATGTGGATGATGTGGATGGAGTTAGAATGTATTATGCTAAGTGAAATAAGTAAATCAGAGAAAGGCAAATATATTATTTTACTCATTTGTGGAATTTAAGAAACAAAACAGATGAACATATGGGAAGGGGCAGGGAAAGAGAAGAAAGGGAAATAAACCATAAGAGGCTCTTAATGATAGAGAACAAACTGAGGGTTGATGGAGGGAGGTGGGTGGGAGATGGACTAAGATGGGTGATTGGTATTAAGAAGGGCACTTGTGATGAGCACTGGGTGTTTTACGTAAGTGATGAATCACTGAATTCTACTTCTAAACCAATATTGCACTGTATATTAACTAACTAAAATATAAATAATGAAAGGAAAATAATTCTAAAAAGTAAAACAAAACATGTTACTACAACTTCAAAAAAAAGAAATTGCATTAAATCTGTAGCTTGCTTTGGGTAATATGGACATTTTAACAACATTTGTTCTTCCACTCAATTGGCATGGAATATCTTTCCATTTATGTCATCTTCAGTTTCTCTCATCAAAGTTTTATAGCTTTCAAGAGTACAGGACTTTCACCTCCTTGGTTAAGTTTATTCCTAGGTATTTTATTATTTTGATGTTATTGTAAATGGATTTTTTCCTTAATTTCTTTTTGCTACTTCATTATTAGTGTATAGAAGTGCAATGGATTTCTTAATATTGATTTTGTATCTCATGATCTTACTGAATTCATTTATGAGCTCTAGTAGTTTTTTAGTGGAATCTTCAGGGTTGTCTTTGTAAGAAATCATGTCATCTGCACATAGTGAAAGTTTTACATCATCCTTACCAATTTGGATGCCTTTTATTTCTTTTCGTTCTCTGATTGCTGTGTCTAGGATTTCCAGTACTATGTTGATTAAAAGTGGTTAAAGGGGACATCTTTGTTTTATTCCTGACCTTAGGGGGAAAGCTCTCAGGTTTTCACCATTGAGCATGATGTTAGCCATGGGTTCATACATGGCCTTTATTATGTTGAAGTATGCTTCCTCTAAACCTACTTTGTTGAGGGTTTTTTTTTTTTTATCATGAATGGATGTTGTACTTTGGCAAATGCTTTTTCTGCATCCTTTGAAATGATATATGGCTCGTATACTTTTTCTTGTTGATGTGATCTATTTAATTGATTTGCAAATATTGAATCAGCCTTGATCCCAATAGTAAATCCCACTTGATCATGGTGAATGATTTCTTAATGTATTGTTGGACTCAGTTTGCTAATATTTTGTTGAGGACTTTTGAATCTATGTTCATCAGAGATATTGGCTTCTAGTTCTCTTTTTTGTAGTATCTTTATCTGTTACATTTTTTTAGGGCTGGTTTAATGGTCATGAACTCCTTTAGTTCTTGTTTTCCTGGGAAACTTTATCTCTCCTTCTATATTAAATGATAGTCTCGCTGGATAGAGTATTCTTCGCTGCAGATTTTTCTCTTTCAGCACTTCGAATATGTCATTCCACGCCCTTCTCGCCTGAAAAGTTTTGCTGAAAAATCAGTTTATAGCCTTATGGGCTTTCTTTTGTATGTAATTGTCTTCTTTTCTCTTGCTGCTTTAAAAATTCTCTCCTTATCACTACTTTGTACCATTTTAATTACTATGGGTTCTTGGTGGGGACTTCCTTGGGTTCCTTTTCATGGGGACCCTCTGTGACTCCTGGATCTGGATTTCTGTTTCCTTCCCCAGATTTGAGAAGTTTTCAACTATTATTTCTTCAAATAAAATTTCTGTCCCTTTTCTTTCTCTTCTCCTTCTGAGATTTCTTAATGCGCGTGTTATGCTTCATGGTGACATTGAGTTCCCTGTCTATTTTCAGGTTTTATTTATTTTTGTCTCTGTTATTCAGCTTGATTGCTTTCCATTACTCTGTTCACCAGGTTGCTGAACCATTCTGCTTCCTCTAGTCTACTATTTATTCCATCTAGCCTATTTTTAAACTATTTTTTAAATTTTTTAATGTTCATTTATTTTTGAAAGAGTGCAAGAGGGGGTGGGGCAGAGAGAAAGAAGGAGACACAGAATCCAAAGCAGCCTTCAGGCTCTGTCTGCACTGTCAGCACAGAGCCTGACGTGGGGCTCGAACTCACAAGCAGTGAGATCATGACCTGAGCCAAAGTCAGATGCTTAATTGGCTGAGCCACCCAGGCACCCCAAATCTAGCACATTTTTAATTTCAGTTATTGTGTTATTCATCTCTGATTGGTTCTTTTTTACATTTTCTATTTGTTAAGGGTCTCACTGAGGTCCTTCACTCTTTTCTCAAGTCCAGTAAGTATCTTTATGACTATTGCTTTAAACTCTCCATCAGGCATATTACTTGCTTTTATTAGCTCTCTTGTGATTTTTGTCCTATTCATTCATTTTGGACATATTTGTTTGTCTCCTCATTTTGCCTAATTCTCTGTGTTTGTTACTATGTGTTTGGAAAGTCAGCTACATCTCTTGCTCTTGAAAGTAGTGGCCCTATTTGTAGCAACGTGGATGGAACTCGAGGGTGTCATGCTAAGTGAAATAAGTCAGGCAGAGAAGGACAGATACCATATGTTTTCACTTATAAGTGGAACAGGAGAAACTTAACAGAGGGCCATGGGGGAGGGGAAGGGGAAAAATAGTTGGGGAGGGGGAGGGAGGCAAACCATGAGAGACTCTTGAATACTGAG
>CM053579.1:318463-348180 GCA_028646485.1 Cryptoprocta ferox
TGAGGGCTGAAGGGGGAGGGGGAAAAGGGAAGGGGGGTGATGTTCATGGAGGAGGGCACTTGTGGGGAAGAGCACTGGGTGTTATATGGAAAACAACTTGACAATAAACTATAAAAAAAGGAATAATAAGTTTGTAGAGAACTAGATTGATTAACTGAGAAATGAGTCCTAATTAAGCTTTTTGTTATTTAAATTTTTTAAAATGTTTATTTATTTTGAGAGAGAGACAGACAGAGTGCCAGCAGGGGAGGGGCAGAGAGAGAGGGAGACACAGAATTTGAAGCTGGCTCCAGGCTCTGAGCCATCAGCACAGAGCCCGACGCGGGGCTCGAACCCACGAGCAGTGAGATCATGATCTGAGTTGAAGTGCGAAGCTCAACTGACTGAGCCACCCAGGCGTCCCACCTTTTGTTATTGTTATGGTAAATTATTTGAAGAAAAAGCAGAGACTCAGTCCTCCACCTACAAAAGTTTCCCATTCAGCCTTCTGTATTCTAGTTCACATACATAGCCTAGTGTGATGTAGAAGTTTGAGATTAAATTTAAAAGACTGATCTGTTGGAGCTCATGTCATTAAGGTATATAATGATCTTACATAATGATCTCCCTGTACTTGCTCTTGTAGTCTGTAAAACTCCAGGTGTTCTCCCTCTATATGCTGAAGATTTGGGCACCTGAATCACAATTATTATCTGCATGCCAATTTGCACCTCCAGTATATTTCCTTTACCTCATCTAAACTTCCACTTCTTCTCATTCATCAAATACTTGGGCACTGGGCTTGTGGTCTTCCTCCCTACCTCATTCATTCATTAAACAAACATCTATTGAATGTTATATCAGTTAGAATAGATAGATTGTGTTGGAGTAACAAATATCCCCCAAATGACACTGATTTAATTCAACAAAAGTTAGTTTCTTGCTCATACTATATACCCAAAGCTGGCCAATAGAGTTGTTATCTTTATATAGTCACTTAGAGACTCAGGGTAATGAAAGCTGTACCATCATCTAGCTATACCATCTGGAACATATGGTCTTCTTGGGTAACCACATCAGGGGAGACATAACTGGCTGATTTTACATCAATAATCAAAATTTTGGCCCACTGGCAAGAACTAGTCACATGTACTCACTTAACTGCAAGGGAGCAGGGAAGTGTAATCTTCTCCTGTGCCAAGAAGGAAAGGAAAACTGGAGATGGGCAAGTACTAGAAATTGGCAAATACTACAAGTGTATACTATATGCCAGGTGTTAGGGATACAGCAGAAAAAAAGACAAACAAGGTCTCTGCTCTCTTAGACCGTGACTTATAATTTGGGAACTATTCAACAAATAAGAAAATGTGTTCTAAAATATTATCTCCCATCGACTTTTTGTTACCACATTCTCCTGGTTTTCTACTTCTCTGGATATTCTTTGCAGTCTTTTTTGCAAAATTGCTTTTTTCTGCCTATCCTTTAAATGTCAATGTTCCTCAAGGACCTAGGCCTTCTCTTCTTTAAAAAAAATTAATACCTAAGTAATACATGAACACATTTTCATTTTAACAATCACAAATATTACAGATAAAGTTAATGTCCTTCTTTTTTGTGTTTTAATTTAAATTCTGGTTAGAATTTACATTACAGTGTAATATTAGTTTCAGGTGTACAATACAGTGATTCAATACTTGAATACAACACACTGTACTCATCACAAGTGGACTTTTAAATACTCATCACCTACTTAACCCATACCCTCACCCACTTCCTCTCTGGTAACCATCGGTTTGTTCTCTGTAGTTTAAAGTCAGATTCTAGGCTTGCCTCTCTATATATATTTTTTTACCTTTGATCATTTGTTTCTTAAATTCCACATATGAGTGAAATCATATGGTATTTGTCTTTCTGTAACTGAGTTAGCGCTATACTTTTCTAACTCTATCCTTGTCATTGCAAATGGCAAGATTCCATTCTTTTTTATTCCAGAGTAATATTCCGCTGTGCATATATACTAAATATTCTTTTTTTTTTTCTTGTATCTAGGGTTAGGATTAAGGTTAGGGCCAGAGGTAACCCTCCTTCTTATATTTTCCTCAACCCCTTTTATCTTCTTATTCTCTAGTTCAGTGGTTCTCAAACATGAGTATACATCAGAATCATCTGAAGGACTTGTTGAAACAGTGGTTTCTAGGGGCGCTTGGTCGCTCAGTCGGTCAAGCATCCAACTTCAGCTCAGGTCATGATCTCACGGTCCGTGAGTTCGAGCCCTGCATCGGGCTCTGCGCTGAGAGCTCAGAGCCTGGATGGAGGCTGCTTCAGATTCTGTGTCTCCCTGTCTCTCTGCCCCTCCCCTGCTCACACTCTCTTCCTTTCAAAAATAAATAAACATTAAAAAAAGTTAAAAAAAAAAAAGAAATAGTGGTTTCTGAACCCAATGCCAATAGTTTCTGATTCAGAAGGTCTTGGATGAGACCCAAGAACTTGCATTTATAGAATGTTCCTAGGTTATGCTGCTGCTGCTCCAGAAACCAGACTTTCAGACCTCCAGGTGTAGTATATACCTGTTAATTCTTTCTCTCATTATCTATTGCCTCTTTATCTGGTAGTCTCATCCTGATGTTACTTTGAGAAGATCATCCCTGATGATCAGTGATGTGCTATGTTTATGTGGTTTGAGTAAAGCTAACTTTATCTCTGGTTTCCAGAGTATATATGTAACATGGGCCTGGCTAATCATTCTCCCAGGCCACAATATGTCATTAGATTATGGGTATGTGACTCAATTAAACCATTCTGTTTCTGTCAGAGATAATACTAGGAATATTGTTCAAGAAATAGAGAAAGAAGCATTCTCTATTCTGCTGGACTTAAAGTCATAACATTGTAAATGAGAAATTATTGGTAACCATCTTGCCACAATGAGGGAAGAAGCTATATGAAAATGAATACAATGTTAAGAAAAGCATAACTAAGAAACGGAGAGAGCTCATGCCTGATGACATTATGAGGTTCTGGATTAGGTCATATTACCTAAAACTTGATCTATTCCTGGACTATTCTGTTACATGAACCAACAAATTGCCCTTTTGATAAAGCAAATTTAGATTGAATTTCTCACCAGTTTCAACTGTGAGTCATAACTGAAAAACCACTCAGTCTTATGGGCACAGGTAATTATTCCTGTTAGTATGGAGGTATTCTGGGGTCTGCAGCAGATCACCCTGGCCTACACTGACAGCTGGAAGGCAGGTTGGTCAGAGACTCAGAGCTAAGTAAGCCAGGTTGAACATGGAACATTCCCTGATCAATTTCTAAGTGATTTTCAGTTGTAAACATATTATGGAAGAACACCAGAATTTGAAGTACCTCAAAGCAGTAAAATGTTTTTTTTTTCTTCTGGTATCCTCTCATGAGAGAACTTGATGCAACTCCAAACTCAGAAGTGAATACTGTAGTACAATAAGAGATTCAAAAGACATCTGCCTTAAGGAGTAGGATAGGTAATACCTAAAGCTCAAAGGTGGGTAATCTCTCATTTTTTGCCTCCTTTTATTCTGTTCTTTTGTGCCCCAGCCTCTAGGCAATCCTGTGGCAGGAATATTGGCTAGCAAGTGGGTAATGCAAGAGCCAAAATGCAGAAAGGGAAATATTCCATTCCTTTGGATGGAGTTGTGGGTCCAAGAGAAATCCCATTGCTTTTTGTCCTTTTCTTTGTCCTCTTTCTGTTTGACTCTGGACATGGTACAATCATGGACATGGGTAGCTTTTTGGTGAAAGACTAAAAACAAGACTTCACATCCAAAACCATGAGGTCCAGAAAGAAGTGCATGATCTTTCAAGTGCTGAAATAAAAGAACTGTCAACTCAGAATTCCAAATCCGGTGAAAATATTCTTAATAATAAGGATGAAATAAATACATTTTCAGATGAAGAAAAACTAAGAGAATTTAAACTGGAGACCTGTGGGGTGCCTGGGTGGCTCAGTTGGTTAAGCATCCAACTTTGGCTCAGGTCATGATCTCACAGTTTGTGAGTTCAAGCCCCATGTCGGGCTCTGTGCTGACAACTCAGGGCCTGGAGCCTGCTTCATATTCTGTGTCTCCCACTCTCTCTTCCCTCCCTCACTCATGCTTTGTCTCTCTCTCTCAAAAATAAATAAAACATTAAATAAAACATTAAAAAAAAAGAAACAGGAGGGGTGCCTGGGTGGCTCAGTCAGTTAAGCCTCCGGCTTCGGCTCAGGTCATGATCTCATGGTTCGTGGGTTCAAGCCCCGCATCGGGCTCTGTACTGACAGCTATAGAATTTTTAAAAAATTCTATAAAATATTTTAACATTTATGAGACATTTGGAAATTTGAACATTTACTGTATACTTAATAATATTAAGTAAATTGATTTTTAAGTTTTCTTAGAGAGAGAGAGCACATGTGAGTGGGGGAGAGGGGCACAAGAAAAGAGAGAAAGAAAGAGAGAATCTTAATCAGGCTCCATGGTTAGTACAGAACCCAATGTGGGGCTCAATCCCATGACCCTGGGATCATGATCTGAGCCAAAATTAAGAATCAGATGCTCAACCAACTAAGCCACCCAGGTGTCCCTGATTATTTTTAAATATAGCTATATTTTTAAGTCTTTTAGAAATACATACACATATTTTATAAATACATATAAGTAAATAATAAAGTTTTATTGATAATTTTTTAAGTACTTAGGTGAAGTGTCACCAATAACAAAGTATAGAGTCCCATCACCATCTCAGAGCCCAGCATACAACCTGCAGGGAGCAGTCAGGGTGTCATCCCCAATGTTCAGCAGAAGCCCCCCTGCCCCTCACTCAGACACCACTGACTCCAACTGGGTACAAAATTATAATTAGCAAAGATTGGAGTTCCCAAATGAAACAACTGGGTGGTAGAGGGAAGATTGTGTTGGATGCCAGGAGACAGAGTTAGGGTAGCTAGAGGTGGCCTACCAGGAAGACAGAAAACCCAGGCCACGCCCACTTCACCCAGAGCCTCTGCCCACAGACCTGGGAGGCCACCCTGGTAACCTCCACAGCAGAGCAAGGAAGAGTCCCACACTCACTGGTGAAGAGTTGCTGGATGTGAGGAAAGCCAGTGCCAGACCCACCCAGGAGGATGCTGACCATGATCCAGATAAGGCCCACAGTGACAACCAGAGCCCGATGTGGAGGGGGCCCAGAGGCAGTACAGACACAGGCAAGGCTACCTCAGTTGCCAGTGAGTCCCCAAATGACCCTAGTGCTATGGGCCCCCTCCCCAAGAACAGCACAAATCTCACCAACACCTCTTCTCCTGACCTGTGAGATTTGTAGGATCTCAGTTCCAGCAGTGGTAGAAAGTCTCATTTTGCAAGCACAACAGCACACACTTTATTCTTATTTTTTAATTTTTTAATGTTTATTTATTTTTGAGAGAGAGAGACAGACAGAGAATGATCAGGGGAAGGGCGGAGAGGGAGACACAGAATCTGAAGTGGGCTCCAAACTCCAAGCTGACAGCACAGAGCTTGACACGGGGCTCAAACTCACAAACTGTGAGATTGTGACCTGAGCCAAAGTCGGACACTTAACCAACTGAGCCACCCAGGCACCCCTCCACACACCTTATTAAAATGCATCCTACCCCTGCTTAGGACTAAACACTGCCCATGACAGGCAAAAAGAGCCTCTGAAGACAACTGGACTTAAGGAAAAAGAAGCCAGGACTAAACAGCAGAACATATGCAACACACATAGGAGACACTTCCTGAAGCACCAGGAAGAGGCGGACACTGCACAGCAGGGCATTACAGGACCTCTTATTCATAAGGTTATTACTGACAAAAGCAAGGGACATAGCTGATGTTCCTAACACATAGCTGACATTCCTAAATGGGCACAGAGCATTAGACAAAATGAGGACACAGAGAAATATGTCCCAAATGAAAGAACAGGACCAAACTACAGCAAGAGACTTAAGCAAAATGGATATAAGTAATATACTTGATACAGAATTTAAAGTAATGATCATAAAGATACTCAATGGATTTGAGAAAAGAGAGGAGGATATCAGTGAGAGCCTTAACAAAGAGATAAAAAAAAACAATCAGAGATGAAGAACACGATAAGTGAAATTAAAAATATGCTTGATGGAATAAATAGCAGGCCAGAAGAAGCAGAGGAGTAAATTAACGACCTGGAAGACAGAGTAATGGAAAGTAACCAGCCTGAGCAACTGAGAGAAAAAAATGATGCAAAATGAGAATAGTCTTAGAGAACTCAACGACTGCATCAAGCATAATAACATTGACATTACAGGGATCCCAAGAGAAGAAGAGAAGAAAAGGGGGCAGAACACTTATTTGAAGAAATAATAGTTGAAAACTTTCTTAATCTGGGACAGGAAACAGACATCCAGATGCAGGAGACACAGAGATACCTTCCCCTACCCAAATCAACTCAAGGAAGTCCACACAAAGACACACAGTAATTAAAATGGCAAAAAGTAGTGGTAAAGAAAAAAAGTTTTAAGCAGCAAGATAAAAGAAGACAGTTACATACAAAAGAAACCCCATAAGGCTATCAGTTGATTTCTCAGGAGAAACTTTGCAGGGCAGAAGGAGTGTCATGATATATCCAAGGTGCAGAAAGGAAAAAATCTGCAACCAAGTATAGTCTATCCATAAAGGCTATTATTCAGAATAGAAGGAGAAATAAAGAGTTTACCAGAGAAACAAAAACGAAGGGGTTCCTGACCATTAAACCAGCCCTATAAGAAATATTAAAGGGGACTCTTTGAGCAGAAAAGAAAGACCAAAAATGAAAGTATGAAGAGTAAAAAACACAAAAGCCATAAAAATAAGTATTTCTCTAAAAATCAGTCAAGGGATTTATAAAATAAAGGAATGTAAAATATGACTACATATACCTAAAACATCAGGAGAAGAGGTATAAAGAATTAGTTCAAACATAAATGACCGTCAACCTAATATAAACTGCTATATATAGAGGATGTTATATGCAAACCTAGTGATAAAAACAATAAAAAGCCAATAATGTGAAAAAAATAAAGAGAAAGGAATCCAAGTATATCATTAAAGAAAGCCAGCAAAACATGAAAGACAGCAAGAGAAGAAATGATCAGAGAAAAACTACAAAACAACCAAAACAAGTAAGAAAGTGGCAATAATATATATTTATCAATAATTACTTTGACTGTAAATGAACTAAACAATCCAATGAAAAGACATAGGGTGACAAAGTGGATAAAAAAACAAGACCCATCTATATGCTGCCAACAAGAGACGCATTACAGACCAGAAGAGACCTGCAGATTGAAAGTGAGGGGATGGAAAAAGATTTATTATACAAATGGATGTCAAATGAAAGCCAAAGTAGCAATACTTATATCAGACAAGGTAGAATTTAAAACACAGACTGTAACAAGAGACAAAAAAGAACAATATATAATAATAAAGGGGACAATCCAAAATGATATAAGAATTGTGAATATTTATGCACTGGAAAACCCAAATACATAAAGCAGTTAATAAGAAATATAAATTAGCTAATAGTAATACAATAATAGTGGGGACTTTAACACCCCATTTACATCAATGGACAAATCATCCAATCAGAAAATCAACAAGGCAACAATGGCTTTGAGTGACACACTGGACCAGATGGAGTTAACAGATATATTCAGAACATTCCATTTTAAAACAGCAGAATACACATATTTTTCAAGTGCACAGGGAGCATTCTCCAGAATAGATCACATTAGCCACAAGAAAAAAAAAACTAAAAAGAGCACAAATTCATGGAGGTTAAAAAACACGCTACTAAAGAATTAATGAGTCAACCAAGAAATCAAAAAAGAAATAAAAAATTACATGGAGACAAATACAAATGAAATGCAACAGTCCAAAATATTTGGGATGTGCAAAAGCTGTTCTAAGAGATAAGCGTATGGTAATACAGGCCTACATCAAGAAGCAAGAAAAATCTCAAATAAACAACTTAGTCTTACATCTAAGGGAGCTAGAAATAGAATGGGGAGAAAAAACCAAACCCAGCAGAAAGAAGGAAATAATAAAGATTAGAGCAGAAATAAATGATATGGAAGCTTAAAAAACAATAGAACAAATCAATTAACCAAGACGCTCTTTGAAAAGATCAACAAAATTGATAGCTCCCTAGCTAGGCTTATCAAAAAAAGGGATAGTATAAAAATAAACAAAATCACAATCGAAAGAGGAGAAATAACCAACACCACAGAAATATAATTATAAGAGAATGTTATGAAAAATTATGTGCCAACAAATTGGAAAAACAAGAAGAAATGAGTAAATTCCTAGAAACATATAAAATACCGAAGCTGAAACAGGAAGAAATAAAAAATTTGAACAGACTGAAAACCAGAAAAGAAATTGAATCAGTGCAACAACAACAACAACAAAACTCCTGACAAAACAAAAGTCCTGGACCAGATGGCTTCACGGGGAAATTCTACCAACATTTAAAGAAGAGTTAAAACCTATTCTTCTCAAACCATTCCAAAAAATGGAAATGGAAGGAAAACTTCCAAACTCATTCTGTAAGGCCAGCAATTACCCTGATACCAAAACCTGATAAAGACACCACAATAGAGAGAGAGAGAGAGAGAGAGAGAGAGAGAACTACAAGTCAATATCCCTGATGAACACAGATGCAAAAATCCTCAACAAAATATTAACAAACCCAATCCAACAATACATTTTAAAAAAATCATTCACCTGGGCACCTGGGTGGCTCATATGGTTAAGCATCTGACTCGATTTCCGCTCAGATCATGATCTCAACAGTTTGTGAGTTTGAGCCCCAAATCAGGCTCTGTGCTGACAGTGTGGAGCTTGCTTGGGATTCTCTCTCTCTCCCTCTCCCTCTCCCTCTCTCTCTCTCTCTCTCTCTCTGCTTCTCTCTTTCTTGCTCACTCTCTCAAAGTAAATAACTAAACATTTTTTAAAAATCATTCACCACACGCAAATGGAATTTATTCCTGGGCTGCAAAGGTAGTTCAATATTCACAAATCAATCAACATGATACATCACATTAGTAAAAGAAAGGATAAGAACCATATGATGCTGTCAATAGATGCAGAAAAAGCATTTGACGAAGTACAACATCCATTCTTAATAAAAACCCTCAACAAAGTAGGTTTAGAGGGAATATAGCTCAACATAATTAAAGGCTATAAAGGAAGAACCCACAGCTAATATTATCCTAAATGGGGAAAAACAGAGCTTTTTCTCTATCGTCAGGAGCAAGACAGGGATGTCCACTCTCACCACTTTTATTCAACATAGTACTGGAAGTCCTAGACACAGTAATCAGACGACAAAAAGAAATAAAGGACATCCAAATCGGCAAGGAAGAAGTCAAACATTCACTAATTGCAGATAACATGACACTCTATACAGAAAACCTGAAAGACTTGACCAAAAATTTGCTAGAACTTCTACACAAATTCAGTAAGGTTGCAGGATACAAAATCAATGTACAGAAATCTGTTTCATTTCTATATACCAATAATGAAGCAGCAGAAAGAGAACTTAAGGAATCAATCCCATTTACAATTGCACCAAAAATAATAAATTACCTAAGAATAAACCTAACCAAAGAAATTAAAGACCCATATGCTGAAAACTATAAAACATTGATGAAGGAAATTGAAGATGACACAAAGAAATGAAAAAACATTCTATGCTCATGGATTAGAAGAACAAATATTGTTAGAAGAACAAATACTGTTAAAATGTCTATACTACCCAAAGCACTCTACACATTTCATGCAACCCCTATCAAAATACTACCAGTATTTTTCACAGAGCTAGAATGAACAATCCTAAAATTTGTATGGAACCACAAAAGACCTCAATAGCCAATGCAACCTTTAAAAAAAAAAGTAAAGCTGGAAGCATCACAATTCTAGACTTCAAGTATATTACAAACCTGTAGTGATCAAAACAGTATGCTACTGAAACAAAAATAGACACATAGATCAATGGAACAAAATAAAAAACTGAGAAATGAACCCACAACTCTATGGTCAATTAATGGGAAAATGACAGTCTCTTCAACAAATGGTGTTGGGAAAACTGGACAGCAACATTCAAAATAATTAAACTGGACCAGTTTCTTACACCATACACAAAAATAAGCTCAGAATGGATTAAAGATATAAATGTGAGACCTGAAACCATAAAAATCCTAGAAGAGAACAGAGGCAGTGACTTCTTCGACATTGGCTGTAGCAACTTCTTTCTAGATATGTCTCCTTAGGCAAGGGAAACAAAAGCAAAAATAAACTATTGGGACTACATCAAAATAAAACCTTTTTAAATTTTTAAATAATCGACGAAACTAAAAGGCAACCTACTGAATGGGAGAAGATATTTGCAAATGGTATATCCGATAAAAGGTTAGTATCCAAAATATATAAACAACTTCATAACTCAACACCCAAAAAACAGTTAATCCAGGTTAAAAATGGGCAGAAGACATAAATAGAGATTTCTCCAAAGAAGACGTGCAGATGGCCAAAAGACACATGAAAAGATGCTCAACATCACTCATCATCAGGGAAATACAAATCAAAACTACAGTGATATATCACCTCACACCTGGCAAAATGTCTAAATATCAAAATCACAAGAAACAATAAGTATTAGCATGGATGTGGAGAAAAAAGAACCTCTTACACTGTTGGTAGTAATACAAACTTGTGCATCCACCATGAAAAACAGTAGGGGAGGGTGTCTTCAAAAAGATAAAAATTGAACTACCATATAATCCAGTAATTGCAATGCCTGGTATTTACCCAAAAAATACAAAAGCACGAATCCAAGGTGATACATGCACCCATATGTTGATTGCAGTATTATTTACCATAGCCAAATTATGCAAATTACGGAAGCTGCCCAAGTGTCCACTGACTGATGAATGATGGATGGGTCAAGAAGATGTGGTATATAATATGTTTTCACTCATAAGTGTAACAGGAGAAACTTAACAGAGGACCATGGGGGAGGGGAAGAGGGGGAAAAATAGGGAGAGGGAGGTAGGCAAATCATGAGAGACTCTTGAATACTGAAAACGGGGGCTCCTGGGTGGCTCAGTCAGTTAAGCGTCCCACTTTGGCTCAGGTCATGATCTCGCAGTCTGTGAGTTCGAGCCCCGCATCGGGCTCTGGGCTGACAGCTCAGAGCCTGGAACCTGCTTCGGATTCTGTGTCTCCCTCTCTCTCTGCCCCTCACCCACTCATGCTCTGTCTCTCTTGGTCTCTCAAAAATGAATAAATGTTAAAAACAAATTTGAATACTGAAAACAAACTGAGGGCTGAAGGGGGAGGGGAAAGGGGAAAGGGGAAGGGGGGTGATGGGCATGGAGGAGGGCAATTGTGGGGATGAGCACTGGGTGCTTTATAGAAACCAACTTGACAATAAACTATAAAAAAAAAGATGTGGTATATATAGAATGGAATATTATTCAGCCATAAAAAAGAACAAAATCTTGCCATTTTCGGCAAGATGGATGGAGCTAAAGAGAATAATGCTAAGCAAAATAGGTTTATCAGAGAAAGACAAATACCATATGATTTCACTCATATGTGGAATTTAGAAAACAAAACAAATGAGCAAAGGAAAAAAAAGAGCAAGAGAAACAAACCAAGAAACAGACTCTTCACTATAGAGAAAAAACTAATGGTTACCATAGGGGAGGTTGGTGGGGAGATGTGTGAAATAGGTGAAGGGAATTAAAGAGTACACTTATGGTGAGCACTGAGTAGTGTATAGAATTGTTGAACAATATATTGTACACCTAAAAGTAATACAACACTCTATATTAATTATACTTGAATTAAAATAAAAAAATCTTTAAAAAATAGACTTTGCTAAGAAAATAAGGAAAAATAAAATACATAGTGATAAATGAGATTACAGATTTCTCATTCACATTTAAATAAAAATGTAGCCTAGACTGACTTGGCTTGCACAGTTTGCAAGGCATCGCAATTTCCTATGTCTTTCCCTTGCTTCAAGAAGTATTAAAAACATCATCCAAAACCCACTCTTTTTAGTTTTTTAACAGTATAGTTACTCCTTCTCTCTCAGTTTTGGTCCATTTTTTTCTCCAAGTGCAAGGGATGATTTGGGAGCTTTGGCAAAGGAACATAGACTGTTAATTTGCTAAGTATTTGCTAAGGGATTTCTCCAGCCAGAAAAAAAAAAGGACATTAGAATTGGATACTTTATAGATTAACATAACGGAATCACAAATAGAAGGCCAGCATCTTACTCAGCATGGTTTTTCCTGTCCCTTCTGAAGGGTACTGGAGTCATTTACTGCAGTGATCAAATTTTTTTTTCTCTCCTAAAATAAAATTATAGGAACTTTCTCCTAACTGCATTTTAAGAGGTTGGGAGGTAGAAAGTTTTTCCCCCCCAAATTCAGAGCACAGGCAATAAAGGTAAGGAGAGAAGAATTTCTGTTACACTGAAAGTCCCCTTTGACAACAAGCCCATTCAGTCTAGAAGTAATAATCCATTAGAGTCTGTAGGAAGTTTCACATTTCAGCTCAGGCCTTCATTCAATGTGACAGTGCTGAGAAACCCCTGGAAATCTCTCTCTGCCTTGTTTTTAAAAAAAGCCTACAGGCTTATGTGGAAGGTGCTATTACAGCCTGGAGCAAGTCTAAGGTTGTTTTGTTTTTTTTTTTTTTAATATATAAGAACCACACCTTGTGTGCTGTCTTTCTGGTGGGAGTTTTCCAAAGTTAATGGTGTGTCCAGTAACCAAATAGTCACTTGTTAGCCATTTCATTCTGTTAACAGGAGTAATGAAAGAATATTGTATCAAGAGATCCACAAAGTCTTGGCCAGGAAAATAGGCAACATTTGTGTTCTGATAAGACATTCATTGAAATGACTCCCCAGATACATAATGGAGCGTGACTGAGGTCCATGAAGGTTGCATTCACTTTGTAGGTTTGTAGGAGTTCTACTTTCTGATTAAATGAGTTTTAGAGGGCCACAATATAAGTCCTCCTTTCTTTGCCAGAGTTTGGAACCAACTGAAATATAGGGAAGTCTTGCACATGGAGATAAAAACATTGGCTTTATTACTGATAAAGCTAATATTGGAGAATGTGGATTCCTTAATGCACTAAAAAATCAGTTAGGCTTACCCATCCATTTGCAGGCAATATTATACAACCACAGGTATCCTTATGTGAAAGCCTGTCCCTGTAAAATAAGGAAGAAGCAGACACAAATGCATATGGGCAGCTGGCAGCCAAAGGAACAGAAGGAGGAAGAGGCTCAGTTACACATGCTCAGTTTATGCTCCCAAATTCATCAGTCAGGTAAATCACCAGAATAAGTAGGTGTGGGGACAGACCAATGCCAGGAGAGAGTAGGGAAGACCTTGTCTCTTGGAAACCAGAGGAGAGTGGAAAAGTTGGTCTCCATTTCCCAGGACATCAGTTTTTCACCTGCAACATCTAACACGCTAAAAGTCTATATCTACAGATAGAGTATTTAGATATTTCCAAATATTGCATCAATATTTTTATTAGATATTTCCAAACATTGCATCAGTATTTTTTATTAATAATTATTTCTCTAAATTTGATGTTACTGGTAACTTAATGGCATCTTTGCAAATGACTCTTTGTAATTTGTTGTTTCTCACTGTGAACATGCTATGAGAGATGAAACCATATAGCTCTATGAATCAATTAACATCTATAAGCACTGATATGAATTGGGTAAAATACTTCTAGAAATTGGCAGGATTAAAAAAAACAGGAAGAACACAAAAGGGGTCCATGATGTCTTTAGGGACAATGAATAACATAAGTGGTTAAGCATCCATTACTATAGAAGTTTTATATTGTAATAGACCCTTAGAACCACAGAATCTATAAAAGATATTAGGGTATTCTTTGCCGCAACTCATTTGACACTAAGGTCCATAGAGGGGAAGTAACTTGCCAAAATCAAAACAGCAACTATGAACACAGAGAAGGAAGTGGGATTAAAAATTAGGTCTTCTGATTCCCATTACAATACATATCACCAAGATTTATCCTTTGAGTACCACTTATATATGTTGATTCACAGGGGTAAAATACTTGGGCCATATGTTAATGTGATTTTTAAAAAGATCAGAATTACTCAGTGACCATTTTGCCCCATCCTCTCTGTCAAAGATAATAATTTTTACACTACACATATTACAATTTGGAAAGGCTGACTATAAGCCTAATATAGGTGATAGAACAAAGAAAATATATAGTTCATTCAATAGGCTCAAGTCTTCTGACCAGATGAATCATATTCATACTGAGAAATTTATGGATGAAATCCTTTTTGGTGATCTTTGAAGACTTATGGAGAATGGAAGAGGAACTCTAAAAGGTGCTCAACATCATGAATCATCAGGGTAATGGAAATCTGAAACACAATAAGACATCACTTCACAACTGTTAAGATTGCTATTATCAAAAGATAAGTGTTAGTCAGGATGTGGAGAAATTGGAACCCTTGTAAACTGGTGATGTGAATATAAAATGGTGCAGCCACTAAGGAAAACATATGGAGGCCTCTCAAAAATTAAAAATAAAACTCTAATATGATATAGCAATACCATTTTGGGTATATATCTAAAAGAATTGAAATCAGGATCTCAAAAATGTGTCTGAACTTGCATCTTCAATGCAGAATTATTCATAAAAGCCAAGACATGGAAACAACCTAAATGTCCATCGACAGATGAATGAAAAAAGAAAATGCACTGAATATGTACATTAGAATATTATTCAGCCTTATATAGAATGAAATCCTGCCATATGTAACAACATGGATGAATCCTGAGGACAAAATTCACTTATGCTAAGTGAAATAGGGCAGTCACAGAAGGACAAATACTGCATGATTCCATTTATATGAGGTATCTAAAACAATCAAACTTGTAGAAGCAGAGAGCAGAATGGTGGTTACCAGGGTCTGGGGGTAACCCATAACTGATAAGTTATGCAAGATGAATAATTTTAGAGATCTGTTGCACAACATAATGCCTATAGTGAGAAATACTGTATTGTACACTTAAAATTTTGTTGAAGATAGATTTCATGTTGTGTTCTTACTACAATTTTTTAAATGGTCAAAAGAGCCTAGGTGGCTCAGTTGGTTAAGTGTCCAACGTCGGCTCAGGTCATGATCTCATGGTTCATGATTTCAAGCCCTGCGTTGGGCTCCATGCTGACAGCTCAGAGCCTGAAGCCTGCTTCAGATTCTGTGTGTCTCTCTCTGTCCCTCCTCTGCTTATGCTCTCTCTCTCTCTCTTTCTGTCTCTCTCAAGAATAAATAAACATTAAAAAAATAAATGGATAAAAGAACTGGGCATACACCTCACCAAAGAAGATATACTGATAGGAAATAAGCATATGAAAAGATGTTCATTTAATAGACCCATTTAACTGCATATTAAAATAGCAGAGATACCACTACATATTTATTAGAATGATGAAAATCCAACAAGGATGTGTAACGACAGGAACTCATTGCTGATGGGAATGCAAAAATGGTTCAGCAACTTTGAAAAACAGTTTGGCATTTTCTTAAAAACTAAAAGTACTCTTACCATATGATCCAGCAATTGCACTCCTTGGTATTTACCCAGATGAGTAAAAGTTTTCTACACAATAACCTACATATATATTTATACATCATTGCCAAAACTTGGAAGCAACTAAGATGTCTTTCAGTAGGTGGATGGATAAATAAATTGTGATCCAACCAGACAATGGAGTATTATTCAGCACTAAAAAGAAATGTTATCAAACCATGAAAAGACATGGAAGAAACTTAAATGCATATTACTAAATGAAAGATGGTAATCTGAAAAGTCTACATACTGTATGATTACAACTATATGACATTCTGTAAAAGGCAAAACTATGGAGACAGTAAAAAGATCAGTGGTAGCCAGGGATCACAGAGAGGGAGGAATAAAAAGTCGGAGCATAGAGGATTTTTAGTGCATTGAAACTATTCTATATAATGCTAATACTTGTAGATGGATGCCATTATACATTTGTCTAAACCCACAGAATGCATAATATCAAGAGTGAACCATAATGTGCACTATGGACTTTTGGTAATAACAATATGTCAATGTAGGTTCATCAGTTGTAACAAACATACCACTTTAGTGTGGGATGTTGATAGCAGGGGAATCTGTGCATGTGTGGGACAGAGATTTTATGGAAATTCTCTGTACTTTCTGCTCATTCATGCTGTGAATATAAAACCTCTCTAAAAATATAAAGGCTATTAAAAATAGAGGCTGGATAATATAGTCCTTAGTTTCCAAAGAATAAGAGGAAATTTCAAAACTTATAAAATGTGTTCTCAATGTAAAGTTTAGTCAGGGCTTTAGAACTGATTACCAAAAAATAAGTATTGATGAGAAGAAAAAAAAGTGCTGATCACCAGGAACTAACATGTGTAACCAATGGTTTTGACAGAATACTCTAATTTCCTACTGAAAACTCTATGCTGATTTTTGATAGAACAAAAGGCCCAAATAAAGGTACTATGACAACTCTATTTTGGTATATGGTACAGCTAGAAATATCTGTTGCACTGAACCAAGCAGCTTTCTTTACCCCTAAGTATCATATTTTGTATATTGTATACCCTTGGCACAATGTTACATTAAGAAGCTCAATTAACAGAAAACAATATATAACAACACTGTCAGTAGCTGGCATGTGTAGCTGGCCAGACACATTTCTCCCACACTGCTTAATTCATAGTCTTTTGGATGTCCTTTGTCTCACTTGTAATGACCAAAGTTGTAGAAAATATTCCAGTTTAGGAACTACCATCTTGGCTATGTGTCTCCTAACACCTAAAATTTTGTCCCTCCCACCCTGGAAGGCCTCAGCTGACTACTTTACTTCTTACTTTTGGAGTTACTATCATTTCTTTAAGCTATGTGCTGGTCACCCTCAATTACTCTGATACATCTCCCTTCTCATTACATGATCCCCCAATTTTTCCTCTTCTCTTTCCATGCAAAGATGTATTTCTGGCTGCCCTTGGAGCCTTTCTCCACAAGCAAGCCAGGGACACATCCCCACAAATTCTTCCTGTGTACTTATTGGTGACACTTAAGTCTCCTAACCTATAATTTCATACCTTTTTATGGACATGTTGCACTTCCTTCTGAAGGTTTACTAGGTTAGTAGATAAGGTGAATGTTGTATATATATTGTATCTGGATTGAATAATCCAAGCATTTGACAAAGTTGCACATGAGATATTTATGAAAAAAATGGAAAGGCAACACAATTAGATGGGCTCACAACTAACTGAACAATTACACCAAAATAGTTCTGTTTACTGAATTAATCATAAGCTCCGTGAGGACAGAAACCGTAGGTGTTTTGTTCATCACATAAAAGGTGCTCTAGAAATGTTAAGTGAAGAGATAGAAAGTATCAAATACAGGGGTATTGATAGTCATTGGCCTGTTCAACATTTCTGAGGATAACTTGGATAGGGATGAAGAAAGCTGAAATGGACCTAATATTTTAAAAAATGAGATGCAATTATTGGAAAAATCCTTCAAATACACAGGATGGAACAGACTTGGCTTAAGAGCTTCATATGTGAAAAAAAGAGATTCATATGAAAAAAATATAGAGATCTTAGTTGACAGTAAACCTATTAACCAACAATTTACTAAAAATAAAAGCTAATAAAATCAGTCTGGGGCGCCTGGGTGGCTCAGTCAGTTAAGTGTCCAACTTCAGCTCAGGTCATGATCTTGCAGTTTGTGAGTTCGAGCCCCACATCGGGCTCTGTGCTGGCAGCTAGGAGCCTGGAGCCTGCTTCAGATTGTGTGTCTCCCTCTCTCTCTGCCCCTCCCCTGCTCATACTGTCTCTCTGTCTCTCTCTCTCAAAAATAAATATTAAAGAAAAAAATCACAGTCTTCGTTAGTAAAAGTATAGTATACAAAGGAAGGAAGATGTGAAAGTTCTACTTAAATTTACTCTGACCAAATCCAACCTGAAGGGATGTGCTCTATTTTGAAAGGAAATGTTTAGTTTGATAACAAGTATAACTGTATAACCATTAGACTTAGCCAACAATGGAACAGATTTCCTTCCTTGACAGGCAGTGAGTTTCCCAACACTGGACATATACAAAGAGAGAATGGAGATCTACTTGGGAAGATTTTGTACAGGAAATTCATCTTCAGCATGAGAGGATAGGTGAAAAAAAAGTAAATCTCAAAATGTCCCAATTGGTGTGTTGTTTTTGGCACAAATGGTTCTCCACAAATGTACTATAGGGATGCAATAAAATATTGATTCTTTCAGATCTCATGGTGACCAGACAGAGCTTTGGGTAGCTGGAATCTCCAGGCTACAAGCAGCCTTATCTCTTTGTCCCAGTGATTTTATTTGTGTCATGATGTGAAAAAGAATGAGAACCACAGTCCAAAATGAGTTCTGGGTTCCTTTCAACTATGATGACTAAATTGTACAATTTAGTGTGAGAATTATCACTAGAAATTAGTCCAGGGTTTTTTCTCAATTACAGAACCCATGATAGAGAGTAAAATATCAATAGAATCTTGAAACAAAATGAGATAACTGCTGTGAATTTGACTTAAAGAAAGATGGTAAAGAAAAATAAATGTCATAGGCTATAGCTCTAACGGTCTGGTATTAGGAGGAGAAATCCCATGCTTTCTGTATTAATTGTAGAATTGACCAAAGGCAAATATGACTGCCCTCTAATTGTACCCTGAATCAGTGCCTACCTCTTAAGGGTTAATCTTTCTAAGTTCATGACCTTGTGAAAAAGAGTATAGATACATTTTGACCATCAAAAGACTAAATAGAAAACTCCAAGAAGGAACTGCCCAAGTAAGGCAGATCTGGATGAGATGCAATAGGAAGAGGGCTTGAAAAGCTGGGGGACAGTTTTAAGGCATTGGAGATTTGAGAGCCAGTAGTCAGGGAGGTTGGAAGGGCACCAAAGAAACATTGGCTGATTTCACACTTTGGCAGCTTTTCTGACAAACTCCTCACTTTGGCAGCATTTCTGACAAACTTTGGCCAAAAACATCTCCCACTGCATTGTCCCTTTTTGAGAATACCAGGCAGATTTACTAAAACCAACAAATGCTTTTCACAGAAGCAATAGCAACATCTTTTCAAACCTACTCAATATTTAGTGAATAAAGGAGAAAACAATGTTATATACATGTAGCAGTTTGAAAGCATATCATGTTCATAGTCATGTGTTGTCCTCATGACATGAGGTCATTGAAGGCAGAAATGGTCTTGAGCTTTTGTGTTTGCATTCTGGTGCCCAACAGAGCTCAGCATGATGGATAGATGATAGACTAAAATGATAGATTAGAGAGATGATAGATAGATAGATAGATAGATAGATTGATAGATGGATGATAGATAGATAGATAGGTAATAGAAGGAAGGAAGGAAGGAAGGAAAGAAGGAGGGAGGGAAGGAAGAAAGGAAGGAGGAGGGAGGGAGGGAGGGAAGGAAGGAAGAAAGGAAGGAAGGAGGAAGGAAGGAAGGAAGGAGGAAGGAAGGAAGGAAGGAAGGAAGGAAGGAAGGAAGGAAGGGCCATAGATATCTATTCAAAACAAATGTTTGAATGAAACAGTTGGGTAATCGTTGAGACTTGGAATGACACTCATAAGAAGACAGAATGATTTGTCCTAGCCCTTGGCACGCCCTTCCGGCTTCCTCACCAAGCCCAAATACCAATCCTCAAAATATTCCCATCCCCCAGACATTAGGAGAAGCAATAACCTTCCTGCAGAAAAAAACTGGCTCTTTGCCTCAGGGAACAGAATGACTCAGGAGAGAGAGTGATTAACAAAAAATGTTATCAGGCTAAAAGATTACTGTTTAAATCATGAGTATCCTAGGAGAAAAACAATTTAAAATAAGTAACTGTCTTTCTCTTCCCAGCCCATCATTCCCCCGGTCTCTTAGTTCTACATTCCCAACCCTCAGCTTCCTCATCACCTCTAAAATAAAGTACCATACCCTAGCAGATTGTGTTAGCACCTTCCAAAACCTCAGAAGGTGGGAGTACAGTGGTTTAGCAGAAGATGGATGGAGGTAAATGGCACAGAGTACGCCAAGTGTGTTATATAAAAGGAAAAGGTTGCCATGAGCTTAGATCTGAGGACAAGGAAAAATCATGGACTGGTAATTGGTATGGCTTTCCTCAGGGAATTCTGTTTGAGGATGACCAGTGAATCTGAGGACAAGGAAAAATCATGGACTGGTAATTGGTATGGCTTTCCTCAGGGAACTCTGTTTGAGGATGATCAGTGAATATGGCCCTTAAAAGGCTTTAAAAGGCCAGTATAGTAGCATAGAAAGAACATTAAAATAGAAAGGTTCTACCTCTGGTTGTGCCCTGCATGACCTTGAACAAGTTCTTTTGCTAAACTGGGCCTAATTTTTAAAACAGAAAAAATAATATCTACTTTGCCTAACTCACAGGTTGTTATAAGGTCAGATGTGATAGTTCTCATAAAAGAATTTTTAAACTATAAAACAAAATACAAATAACAGGAATTTTCTACTCTAACCTCTTTGTTTTACAGAAGAGATAATTCTGAAGCCAAGAGGTATTATGGTACTTGCTCTAAAATACAGATAGTTAGCAGCAGAGCCCAAACAAGAACTCATTTTTCTGACTTAGTCAAGTGCTTTCTCGACTACACCATTTTTACCTCCTTCACTAACTTGGTATATATGAGAACTCAATTGACTGAGCTTACAAGCATGCGGTGTCTAATTAATTTAGAATGATAATCTACACATTTGCATTCACAGTGTAATAAAATTTACTGAGGAATGTCTACATATTGTCACTATAGATTTAATTACTTTTCTGTGGATTTTAATTTAGCAAAGTTTTTGTAATCCTAAACATATCTAGCTATTAATTGAAACAGTATTATGGTCTGCATTGTAATTGGCAAATAACATATCAGCATAGGAATTATAAAAATGCTTATGACATCTTTTTGTAATGTGTGAGATTTTCAGTTTAAGATCAGTTTCTTAGAGATACAGGTAATAATGTGGGAGATTAATTTGACTTATACATATTGTATACCTTAAATACTTTAATGCTTAGAATGTGGAGGGCGAGAGGTCCAAGGATAAATTTTAAAACTTTGTAGAAGATGAATGAGAAATACAACAGTATAAATGGACAGCATGATGTGAAGGAATAGGAAGAGAAGGATAGAGGAAGGATGAGAAAAGAGGGCAAAGAAGAATTAGCTTAAAGGTAACTCTCTAAAAACCATTGATGATTATTTAGAAACATATTAGAAATTATTCAGTCAGTAATTAAAGCCTCGAATATTCCCTTTATTACTTGCCTAATCTATATTGTTTATCCCCTAAAGCAAATCGTTGGAATGAAGCCAGTATTGCATTAAGGTTACTAATGGCTCACTATCTATAACGGCCTAATTTTTAAATTTGAAAGACACTTAAAAAACTCCTCTATAAGAACTCCTGAGCCTTTGGACCTTTATAACACGGGCAATCCTAAGTCATGGAATAGGGAAGAGGGCAGAAATAGAACATCCTAGAACTGATAGCTATGGTTTAGAACATAGAGACTGGAATATTCTATAAGATCGGCCTAAGCAAAAGAGAAAAGTGAAAGAGGATCAGCAATAGAACAGAGAAGACACAGGAACAATATGGGGTCCAGGGACAGGTAGTTATTCTGGAAGCCCCAAGGTAGCGTGGCATTTCATGGTTTAAAAAAAGAGGCTCAAAACAAAGGAGTGAGGATATATTTAATATATGAATTACCTCAGGATCTTAAGATATAACATGCATATAATGCATAAGGAGCAATAATCTGAAGTGTACAGCTAAATAAAATTGTGCATATGTATATATGCCTGTGTAATGCCTATGTAGATAAAGATATAGAGCATATCTAGCACACAAAATTTCCTCTGGTCCTTTCTGATTCTATATTGCATTTGTCCCTTCCCAGAGGTAACCACTATTCTGACTTTTTGTTATCATAGATTGGATTTTCTTTTTCTATAAGTTGGTATAAATGGAATAATATAGTATGTACTCTATTGTGTCTGGCACTTTTGCTCAACAAATTGCTTAGAATAATATTCTCTAGCTCCATCAATGTAATTGCAAATGGCAAGATTTCATTCATTTTTATGGCTGAGTAGTATTTTTTTCTTTGCTTCATCCCAGAGGTTTTGGGCTATTTTGTTCTCATTCTCATTTGTTTCCATGTATTTTTTATTTCTTCTTTGATTTCATGCTTGACCCATTCATTCTTTTTAAATTTTTTTTGATGTTTTATTTATTTTTGAGAGAGAGAGAGACAGAGCATGAGAGGGGGAGGGACAGAGAGACAGGGAGACACAGAATCTGAAGCAAGCTCCAGGCCCTGAGTTGTCAGCACAGAGCCCGCCGCGGAGCTCGAACCCAAGAATGTGAGATCATGACCTGAGCTGAAGTCGGAGGCTTAACCGACTGAGCCACCCAGGCGACCCCCATTCATTCTTTAGTAGCATGTTATTTAACCTCCATGCATTTGTAGTCTTTCCAGATTTTTTCTCTTGTGGTTGACTTCTAGTTTCATAGCATTGTGGTCATAAAAGATGCTTGGTATGATTTTGATATTCTAGAATTTGTTGAGGTTTGTCTTGTGGGCTAATATGTGATCTATTATGGGGAATGTTCTGTGTGCACTTGATAAGAATGTGTATCCTGTGGTTTTAGGATGAAATGTTCTGAATGTATCTGTTAAATCCATCTGGCCCAGTGTGTCATTCAAAGCTATTGTTCCCTTGATGATTTTCTGTTAAGATGATCAATCCATTGATGTAAGTGGGGTGTTAAAATCCCCTACTATTATTGTATTATAATCTATTAGCTCCTTACATTTGTTATTGACCATTTTATGTATTTGTGTGCTTCTATGTTAGGTGCATAAACATTTACAATTGTTACATCTTCTTGTTGGATTGTCTCCTTTATTATTATACGGTGTCCTTCTTTGTCTCCTTTTATAGTCTTTGTTTTAAATTTTTTAATGTTTTATTTATTTTTGAGAGAGAGAGAGAGAGAGAGAGAGAGAGAGAGAAAGCATGAGCAGGGGAGGGTCAGAAAGAGAGGGAGACACAGAATCCGAAGACAGGCTCCAGACTCTGAGCTGTCAGCACAGAGCCCGACGCAGGGCTTGAACCCACGAACCATGAGATCATGACCTGAGCCGAAGTCGGACACTTAACCGACTGAGCCACCCAGGCGCCTCTATAGTCTTTGTTTTAAATTCAACTTCGTCTGATACAAGTCGACTTCGTCTGATATCCTGGCCTTCTTTTAACATACATTTGCATGACAAATGTTTCTCCATGCACTCACTTTCAGTCTGCAGGTGTCTTTACGTCTAAAATGGGCCGCACGTGGGCAGCATATAGATGGGTCTTGTTTCTTATCTATTCTGCCACCCTATGTTTTTTGATTGGAGTATTTAGTCCGTTTACATACAAATTAATTATTGACAGATATGTATTTATTTATTGCCATTTTATTACTTGTTTTATGGTTGTTCCTGAAGATTTTCTCTGATCCTTTCTTACCTTTCTGCTTTTCATGTTTTACTGATGTTCTTTAGTGATGTATTTGGATATCTTTTCTCTATTCTTTGCATGTTTATTAGTGGGTTTTGATATATGGTTACCATTAGGTTTATATATAACATCTTCTGCTTATAGCAGTCTATATTAAGATGATGGCAGTTGAAGTTTGAACCCATTCTTTTCTCCTTTCATCCCCAATGTTTTAGGTATGTGCTATTATATTTTATATCCTTTTTTATCTAATTCTTTGACTTTTTTTTTACAGAAATATTCGTTTTTGGGGTGCGTCGGTGGCTCAGTCAGTTCAGCATCCAACTTTGGCCCAGGTCATGATCTCACAGTTCATGGAATCGAGCCCTGTGCCGGGCTCTGTGCTGACAGTTTGGAGCCTGGAGCCTGCTTCGGATTCTGTGTCTCCTCCTCTCTCTCCCCCTCCCCTGCTTGTGCTCCCTCTCTCTCTGTCTCAAAAACAAATAAACATTAAAAATTTTTTAAAGAAATATTCACTTTTACTCTTTGTATGTTTTCTAACTGTACACTGTCACTTTTGGTCTTTCCTTTTCACTAAAAGAGTCCTCTTTATTATTTTTTTGCAAGACTGGTTTAGTGGTCATGAACTTCTTTAGTTTTTGTTTGTCTGGGAAACTCTTATCTTTCATTCTATTCTGAATGATAGCCTTGCTGGGTATTATTGGCTGCAGATTTTTCCCATTCATCACTTTGAATATATCATGCTACTCCCTTCTGGTTTGCAAAGTTTCTGCTAAAAAATATCTTACTAGATTTATGAGCTTTCCCTTGTAAGTTAATTACTTCTTTTGTCTTGCTGCTTTAAATTTTTTTCTTTATCATTATATTTTGCAAATTTAATTACAATATGTCTTGGTGTGGGTCTGCTTTTGTTGATTTTATTGGGGGTTCTCTATGCCTCCTGGATCTGTTTCATTCTACAAATTAGGAAAATTTTCAGCTCTTATTTCTTCAAATAATTTTCTGCCTCTCTTTCTCTTTCTTTTTCTTCTTGGACTCCTATAATATGAATGTTATTACATTTGATGGAGTCACTGCGTTCTCTAAGTCCATTCTCATTTTGCATTATTTTTTGTTCTCTTTTTCATTCGGCTTGATTACTTTCTAATACTCTGTCTTCTAAGTCACTAATTTGTTCCTGTGCTTCTTCCAGCCTACTGTTCATTCCAACAAGTGTGTTCCTCATTTTGTTTATTGAGCCCTTTACCTCCGTTATGTTATTCCTTATCTCTATGTTAAGATTCTCACTCATGTCTCCCACTCTTCTCTCAAGTGCAGTGAGTATCCTTATAATAATTGCTTTAAATTTTCTACCAAGCATGTTACTTATTTTTGTTTCACTTAGATCTCTGGCCATGGCTTTGTCCTGTTCTTTCATTTGTGATAAATTTATCTGTCTCCTCATTTTGTTTGCCTCTCTATCTCTGTTTCTCTGTGTTAAGAAAGTCAGCTGTGTCTTCTGTTCTTGAAATTAGTGACTTAATCACCGAAATGAAGATTTGAGGGGCACCTGGGTGGCTCAGTCAGTTGCGCATCTGACTTCGGCTCAGGTCATGATCTCACAGTTCGTGAGTTCGAGCCCCGCATTGGACTCTGTGCTGACAGCTCAGAGTCTAGGCCTGCTTCTGATTCTCTGTCTCCCTCTCTCTGCCCCTCCCCTGCTCATGCTCTGTCTCTGTCTCTCACAAAAAGTAACAATAAACATTAAAAAAAGAAATGAAGATTTGAAACCATAAAAATCCTAGTGGAGAACAGAGGCAGCAACCTCTTTGACATTGACAATAGCAACTTCTTTCTAGATATGTCTCCAAAGGCAAGGGGAAACAAGCAAAAATAAACTATTGGGACTTCATTAAGATAAAAACTTCTGCACAGAAAAGGAAATAATCAACAAAACTAAAACACAACCTACAGAGTGGGAGAAGATATTTGCAAATAACATATCTGATAAAGGGTTAGAATCCAACATCTATAAAGAATTTATCAAACTCAACACTGAAAAAAATTAATCATCCAATTAAAAATGGGTAGGAGACAGGAATAGACATTTTTGGGAGAAAACATACAGATGACCAACTGTATGCCAACAAGATGTTCAACATCACTTATCATCAGGGAAATACAAATCAAAACTACAATGAGATATCACCTCTCACTTGTCAGAATGGCTATAATCAACAACACACACACAAAAGTATTGGCAAGGATGAGGAGAAAGGGTAACACTCTTGCACTGTTGGTGGGAATGCAAACTGGTGCAGTCACTCTGTAAAACAGGACACAGTTTCTTTAAAAAGTTAAAAATAGAACTAACCTATGATCCAGCAACTGCATTACTAGATATTTACAGATAAAATACAAAAATACTAATTCGAATGAATACATTCACCCCAGTGTTTATAGCAGCATTATCTATAAGAGCCAAATTATGGAAATAGCCCAAGTGTCCATTGACTAATGAATGGATAAAAAAGATGTGGTATACATGTACAATGGAATATTCCTCAGCCATAAAAAAGAATGAAATCTTGCTATTTTCAATTATGTGGATGGAGCAAGAGAGTAATATACTAAGCAAACTAAGTCAGTGAGAGAAAGAAAAATACCATATGATTTCACTCATATGTGGAATTTAGGAACCAAGACAAATGAGCAAATGGAAAAAAAATAAGAAACAGAAAGGCAAATGAAAAATCCGACTCTTAACTATAGAGAACACACTCATAGTTACCAGAGGGGCAGTGGGGAGGGGATGAATTACACTGGTGATGGGATTAAGGAGTGCACTGATTGTGATAAGCACCAGATGTTGTAAGGAAGGGTTGAATCACTATATTGTACACCTGAAACTAATATTAAACTGTGTGTTAACTAACTGGAACTTAAATAAAAATTAAAGAAAGTAGGGACTTTATGAAGAAGAAGTCCTAGAGTGCCCTACAATGTAGTGTTGCCTGTTCACCAGAACCTGGCACTTTAGGAGAGTGTCCTATGTGTGTCGCTTATGCCCTTCTGTTGCATCTGTGTCACTGACTTGGTGTCACTGTTTGCACTAACTCTATGCCTGGTGTGAGCTGTACTTTCTGTGGTGTTACTGGGACCCAGGCAGACAAGCTCAAATGGGGTGTACCCACAGAGGAACCTGGGAGCTGGGCAGCAATATTAGCAAAATTTGAGCCGGGCGAGTAGTTCTAGGAAAGATCTCTTGAAGCACTGTGGCAGCTGGGGGCCACGTGCTGGGGCTTCTTCTCAGGGTGCAAGGATGGGCAAGGTTGTTGTGGCATTTGAAGGTGGCTGGGGGCACACAGCTGGGCACAGTGTGACAGTGCCTTGGGAGCACACAAAAGTACCTATATTCGATACACAAAAGAGAGATAATAATGATGAAATACTACTATCAATTAAAAAATCAACAAACACAAAGGAAGACAGAAAGAAAGGAAAGAAGGGACAAAAGAGCTAAAAAAAAGACAAAAACAATTAAGAAAATGGCAATAGTAAATCCTTCTTATCAATAATTACTTAAATATATTACCGTGATTAACTCTAGATCAATTCTTGCTATTTAGATATATTTTCCCTTATCTCATTCTTATCTCTCCCCTCTGCTGGACTGGGCACTCGGGTCATTGGTTTGCTTAAACAGTCACATTTAATCCATTCTCTTCATGCATATTCTACACCTCCATAGCTACCTTCCTTTCTCTCTCTCTCTCTGGAATAATCAGACTATATAGTTTCTTTGGGTAATATTATCTTCGTTTTTTTCTCCTTGCCTCCTACCATATTCTCCTCTTTCTCTCTCTGAATTAAGCCTTTTAGTCTCTCTACCTGGTCAATGTTCAATTTTGCTTCCTCCCCACCCCGTCACTTCTCTCTTTGTATATGTTCTTCCATCAGCACTGCCTCCACCCTGATCTTTATTTTAGGCTGGGATTCTGGTTTCATGCTTTTAGAATGTCCTTTGGTTTTTGTTGTTTTGTCTCCCGCCCTCCTATTGTTTTCCCTTCTCGTTTGCTTGTTTGTTTGACTTGTCTGTGCGTTTGCGTGCTTTTGTTCCCTGTGTGTTTGTCTGTCTGTTTTCCTTTTCAGGGCTACCTCAAGACACAAGCCAAAGTACACATGGTGGAGAGTCCCAAATTTCAATACGAGTAGGGAAATAAAATAACCAAAGGCACAACAAGAGAGACCAAGGGACACCATTTAAAGAACACCTCCTAAACGGACAGGCCCTGGACAGTCAATGAGCCTCCTTTAATATAGCAACACTCACAGGTGCAGAGTGCATAACAAACTTTTAAAACTGACAAGAGACAGAAAGCTGGCCAAAATGACGAAACGGAAAAACTCTCCTCTAAAGAAATTCCAGGAAGAAGTCACAGCTACAGGATTGCTCAAAACAGATATAAGCAACATATCTGAGCAAGAATTTAGAACAATTGTCATAAAATTAATCGCTGGGCTTGAAAAAGGCATGGAAGACATCAGAGAAACGATTGCTACAAAGACTATGGACCTTAAAAATAGTTGTGACGAATTAAAAAATGTTATAAATGAGGTGCATAATAAAATGGAGGCGACCACTGCACAGATTGAAGAGGCAGAGAGGAGAATAGGTGAATTAGAAGACACAATTATGGAGAGGGGCGCAAGATGGTGGAGAAGTAGGAACCTCTGTAATCTTCGCCAGCCCACATGGATTGAACTGAGAAGGACTGAAGAGACAATACTCTGATCTGCAAGCAGGGGAAGAGAAGATACAGACTCCAGAAAGGAGACAACCTCAAAGATGCCTGAGGCTACCTCAAGAAACAAGCCAAAGTACACATGGTGGAGAGTCCCAAATATCACTGACTAGGAAAGTAAAATAATCAAAGGCACAACAAGAGAAACCAAGAGACACCATTAAAAGAACACTTTCTGAAAGGACAGGACCTGGATAGTCAAGGAGCGTCCGTTAATAGAGCAATACTAACAGGTGCACAGTGCATAACGAGCTTTTAAAACTGACAAGAGACAGAAAGCTAGCCAAAATGCCGAAGCGAAAGAACTCTCCTCTAAAGCAACTCCAGGAAGAAGTCACAGCCACAGAACTGCTCAAAACAGATAAAAGCAACATAACTGAGCAAGAATTTAGAACAATTGTCATAAAATTAATCGCTGGGCTTGAAAAAAGCATGGAAGTCATCAGAGAAGCTATTGATACAAAGACTAAGGACCTTCAAAAGAGCTGTGATAGGTTAAAAAACGCTATAAATGAGGTGCATAATAAAACGGAGGCGGCCACTGCATGGATTGAAGAGGCAGAGAGGAGAATCAGAAGACCAAGTTATAGCAAAAGAGGAAGCCGAGGAAAAGGGAGAGAAATTGATACAGGAACACGAAAGGAGAATTCGAGACCTGAGTGATACCATCAAATGGAACAATATCCGTATCATAGGAATTCCTGAAGATGAAAAAAGAGAAAAAGATCCTGAAGGGGTGCTGGATCAAATTATAGCTGAGAATTTCCCCAATCTGGGGAAGGAAATAGACATTGAAATCCAAGAGGCGCTGAAAACTCCCCTAAGACGTAACTTGAATCGACCTTTGGCAAGACATATCATAGTGAAACTGGCAAAATATAAAGATAAAGAGAGAATTCTGAAAGCAGCTAGGGATAAAAGGGCCCAAACATACAAAGGGAAACCTATCAGAGGGGTTACAGACCTATCTAACGAAACATGGCAGGCCAGAAAGGAATGGCAGGAAATCTGCAATGTGATGAACAGGAAAAATATGCAGCCAAGCATCCTTTATCCAGCGAACCTATCATTCAAAATAGAAGGAGAGATAAAGGTTTTCCCAAATAAACAAAAATTGAGAGACTTCATCACCACCAAACCAGCCCTACAAGAAATCCTAAGAGGGACTCTATGAGGGAAAAGTTGCAAGGAATATAAGGTA